>JBBPBX010003353.1:46001-58196 GCA_038048925.1 Garcialebias charrua
TGTTGTTGTTACTGTTACTGTTGTTGTTACTGTTGTTGTTACTGTTGTTGTTACTGTTGTTGTTACTGTTGTTGTTACTGTTACTGTTGTTGTTACTGTTACTGTTGTTACTGTTACTGTTGTTGTTACTGTTGTTGTTGTTGTTACTGTTACTGTTGTTGTTACTGTTACTGTTGTTGTTACTGTTACTGTTGTTGTTACTGTTACTGTTGTTGTTACTGTTACTGTTGTTGTTACTGTTACTGTTGTTGTTACTGTTACTGTTGTTGTTACTGTTACTGTTGTTGTTACTGTTGTTGTTACTGTTACTGTTGTTGTTACTGTTACTGTTGTTGTTACTGTTACTGTTGTTGTTACTGTTACTGTTGTTGTTGTTATTGTTATTGTTACTGTTGTTGTTGTTATTGTTACTATTGTTGTTACTATTATTGTTACTACTGTTGTTGTTACTGTTATTGTTACTACTGTTGTTGTTACTGTTATTGTTACTACTGTTGTTGTTACTGTTACTGTTGTTGTTACTGTTGTTGTTACGGTTGTTGTTACGGTTGTTGTTACGGTAGTTGTTACTGTTGTTGTTGTTACTGTTGTTGTTGTTACTGTTGTTGTTGTTACTGTTACTGTTGTTGTTACTGTTACTGTTGTTGTTACTGTTACTGTTACTGTTGTTGTTGTTACTGTTGTTGTTGTTACTGTTACTGTTGTTGTTGTTGTTGTTGATGTTGTTGTTGTTGTTGTTGTTGTTGTTGTTGTTGTTGTTGTTGTTGTTGTTACTGTTGTTGTTGTTACTGTTGTTGTTACTGTTGTTGTTACTGTTGTTGTTACTCTTGTTGTTACTCTTGTTGTTACTCTTGTTGTTACTGTCGTTACTGTCGTTACTGTTGTTGCTGCCGTTGCTGTCGTTGCTGTCGTTGCTGTCGTTGCTGTCGTTGCTGTCGTTACTGTTATTGGGGGCTGCCATTGCATGTAAATGCATGGAAGCCACCTATCCACCTTATTTTCGTTTTCGCGCCACTACCCATAATTCATAGCGGAAGCCGGGAGTGTACTTCCGCCCGCGGTCCCGCGCTCTTGTTTACGTTTGTGGGGAAACATACTTGCTAGCGATTTATTTATTTATTTACACAAAAGTTTCCTTTACCTCACGTAAATGGAAGCACATAAGAGGTGGATAATTCCAAGGATGTTTTAAGAAGCTGCGAAGATAAGACGTTAACTGCGAAGATAAGACGTTATCTGTGCTTCAGCTGTCACTGAGCAGTGACAGCTGAAGCACAGATAACGTCTTATCTCACTGCTCACGGACAGGCTGACTGGACACTGTGGAAGGTACATCACTTATATCAGAATATTTAGATCACAGCCAGACATTAATAGTCAGAGTTCAAGTCTGTGCTGTGAATGGAAGCATACATTTAATATAAAATTTGTTGAAAATGTCACAATTGAAATGTACAAAGTTGAAACACATGCTGTTTAATTAACAAGTTGATAAAGTAGTTATATATTTTCTGCAATATTCAAATACAAGATAATATGAAATATGTACATTGTTTTGAGAAAACCATGTGTTGCCATTTAAAGAAGAACCTGTTACATTGTGGTTGAATAAAACAAAAAAAGAAGTCATTTTTCAGTTGATCTCATACATACACTATTACATAAGCTTTTCAACAAAAACATTCATGGTGTATTATATACAAAAGAGAAACATAGAAATTATTTACTCCATATCTAAAAATTTCTGTGTTAAGGTACTCTGTCCGGTCGTAGAATCTTCAATCACCAGCAGACTCCCAGGACATGGATGGAAACTCGACTTCGTCCAGAAGTTTTGTGCAGTCGTACACACAGCAACAAACGAGTTAAAATCTTCTATAAATAAATCTGCTGTTCATTTACATTTGTTCTTTTTGTTATTTCAATAATTAAAATACACTGTTCAATGTCTAATAATGTGAAGTAGTTTCATTGTGATGTCACCCATACTACTCATTGTAATAAACATAAATAAAAACTAAAGGTCCTGATTGTTCTTAGGCCAGTGTTTTTATTCACATGTGCAAAGCAAAAAAACATTCATTTTGCTTATAAGTTTTGATCACCCAGGAGACTGACAAAGTTCAGAATAAAAGCTATAATTATACATTTAAAACAGTTGAAACTGAATAGTGTACAATATGACAACTGTGGGTGGTGTTGTCTTAATGAAAATGAATTGGCACAGAATAAAGATCAAAACCAATTCAACAAGCAATGATGGAGACCAGCAAACTGAACAGATTTCTCTTCATGTGGAACTGTCCGATTTCAGCCAACTCCACAGGAATCCAAGGTGTAGATCTGAGACTGGACCCAGGTGTACGATCTGAGACTGGACCCAGGTGTACAAACTTATCTCTGGATGGATCTCGTGGCTTCAATGTTCTGTAAAGTAGAAAAAGAAAACTTGTCTTGTCATAGACAGTGTGTACAGTACAGTATTAGTACTAAAATGAGTAAATAAAGCATTTACTTAATGTAGGATCTTATCTCTGGATGGATCTCGTGGCTTCAGTCTTCTGTAAAGTAGAAAAAGAAAACTTGTCTTGTGATAGACAGTGTGAACAGTACAGTACAGTATTTGTACTAAAATGAGTAAATAAAGCATTTACTTAATGTAGGATCTTATCCCTGGATGGATCTCGTGGCTTCAGTCTTCTGTAAAGTAGAAAAAGAAAACTTGTCTTGTCATAGACAGTGTGTACAGTACAGTATTAGTACTAAAATGAGTAAATAAAGCATTTACTTAATGTAGGATCTTATCTCTGGATGGATCTCGTGGCTTCAGTCTTCTGTAAAGTAGAAAAAGAAAACTTGTCTTGTCATAGACAGTGTGTACAGTACAGTATTAGTACTAAAATGAGTAAATAAAGCATTTACTTAATGTAGGATCTTATCTCTGGATGGATCTCGTGGCTTCAGTCTTCTGTAAAGTAGAAAAAGAAAACTTGTCTTGTGATAGACAGTGTGAACAGTACAGTACAGTATTTGTACTAAAATGAGTAAATAAAGCATTTACTTAATGTAGGATCTTATCCCTGGATGGATCTCGTGGCTTCAGTCTTCTGTAAAGTAGAAAAAGAAAACTTGTCTTGTGATAGACAGTGTGAACAGTACAGTACAGTATTTGTACTAAAATGAGTAAATAAAGCATTTACTTAATGTAGGATCTTATCCCTGGATGGATCTCGTGGCTTCAGTCTTCTGTAAAGTAGAAAAAGAAAACTTGTCTTGTCATAGACAGTGTGTACAGTACAGTATTAGTACTAAAATGAGTAAATAAAGCATTTACTTAATGTAGGATCTTATCTCTGGATGGATCTCGTGGCTTCAGTCTTCTGTAAAGTAGAAAAAGAAAACTTGTCTTGTCATAGACAGTGTGTACAGTACAGTATTAGTACTAAAATGAGTAAATAAAGCATTTACTTAATGTAGGATCTTATCCCTGGATGGATCTCGTGGCTTCAGTCTTCTGTAAAGTAGAAAAAGAAAACTTGTCTTGTCATAGACAGTGTGTACAGTGCAGTATTAGTATTAAAATGAGTAAATAAAGCATTTACTTAACAGATCTGTCATTAAATAATATAAATAAATATAAATAATACTGTATAAACACGTGTGCAACACACAGTTATATTATTTAATGACAGATTTGTTAAGTAAATTCTTTATTTACTCACATTTTAGTACAAATGTAGCTTCATGTGCACTTTTCTCCTCTTTAATTTACATCATTATTTTAAATGTGCTTTAATAACTCTGGTTTAATGACGGGTCAGGTTTTGAGGCCTAGTCATTGTTGACACGGTCTGTCTTTGAAAAAAGATGTGTAAACTGTCTCAATCATATAACCAGCTAAATAACAGTTTAACTAAAATAACACAGCCAAAAAAAAAGTCCAGGCTCAAGAACCAGCACTTTGTTGTGAGTGTTACCGTCTGGAAGTTAGCCTTTAAAGTAGCTACATGCTAAGCTAACCACAGCATTATCACAGCAGTACAGACGCTAAATCATGAAAAAAAACAGCTACTAAACAGACGGTTATACTCCGATATTGTTCTGACATGGTTTCACAAAATGATTTATATAGAATATTTTGTTTACCGAACTAAAGTTGATCGGAGCGCGACGTCTTCGAGAGCAGGTCCGAGGCTGAGTCAGACAGAGGAAGGAGCAGCTGACAGCTCCTCCGATGGACGTAGATCCTTCACGTTTACAACAGCGCGTTGCTCAAACGTATACCTGGCTGTAACACCCTCTAACCCAGCAAGAAACAACCCCAAAAATTAAAAAAAACGAGAGAAAATAAACTGGTGTCCCGGCTTGTTTTTCACAGCAAACCACACACTACAGGACTTCCGGGATCCGGCGGAAGTTTACCACCGGGAGGGTGCGGCACCGGACTGTCATGGCGGCCTACATGAGCTTTTGGCGAAAGAGGTGGATTGTTATTGTGCTCGAACGTGTGTCTACATTGTCATCGAGCGTTAATGCGGCCCGAACCACAATGTCTACCCCCACAAAAGTTATATCAAAACGACTGGCTCGGCCCCCTGATGTGTGCTATTACTTTTATTGGCATTTCGAGTTACCGTGGCAACGTAATTTGCGAACAAAGACGTAATGAATCTCCAAATCCAGGAACTAGTTGGTTACTGCCCACTTATTATTCTACACCAGAAAAAGTTATCTTTTTCAACTTTAATACGGACCGAACCACAAAGTGAACCCCCACAAAAGTTATATCAAAACGACCGGCCCGACTCAGAGATGTGTGCTATTACTTTTCTAAGCAATCGGAGTTACCATGGCGATGTATTTTGCTAACAAAGTTGCCATATTTCCCCATTGAAAATGAATGGGAGAACACTCCTCACACAAACTGCTGCTGTCAAGTCACATGATTTAGAATCTGATGAAAACATACTCACTGTTGGTACTGTTTGAAACTCATAGAAAGTATTTATCAAATGTATCTCTAGAACTGATTAACATTTGGAGCCATTTTGATTCAAGATGTCTGGCAACAGCCTGGCAGCCCCCGTCAAAGTTTCTCCGGAACTTTCTAGTTACTGTTATTACTGTTACTGTTGTTACTGTTGTTACTGTTACTGTTGTTGTTACTGTTGTTGTTACTTTTCATTCATTCATTCACTCAACCTTTATTTATACAGGCTAGCCTCGTTGAGTCACGGGGACTCATTTACAAGAGGGACCTGTCTCACTCACACCAAACAACCATCCACTCTCACACTCACACCTAGGGTCAATTTAGAGTCACCAATCAGCCTAACAAGCATGTTTTTTGGTCTGTGGGAGGAAACCGGAGTACCCGGAGGAAACCCACGCATGCACGGGGAGAACATGCAAACTCCACCCAGAAAGGCCCCGGACCGGGATTTGAACCAGCAACCTTCTCGCTGAGACGCAGCAGCTCTACCAGTTGTGCCAACATGCTGCCCTGTTACTGTTACTGTTGTTGTTACTGTTACTGTTGTTGTTACTGTTACTGTTGTTGTTACTGTTACTGTTGTTGTTACTGTTGTTGTTACTGTTGTTGTTACTGTTGTTGTTACTGTTGTTGTTACTGTTTTTGTTACTGTTACTGTTTTTGTTACTGTTACTGTTACTGTTTTTGTTACTGTTACTGTTTTTGTTACTGTTATTGTTACTGTTATTGTTTTTGTTACTGTTGTTCTTACTGTTACTGTTGTTACTGTTGTTGTTACTATCCTGATTTATGCTAAAGAATCCAGATAGAAAAATCTAAAATAGTTAAGTTTGGTCCTTTGGACAAACAAAAAAGTCCATAGTACCAGACTTAACTTTTTTACACGTTGTTGTTACTGTTGTTAACTTTTTTACATGTTGTTGTTACTGTTGTTGTCGTCACTGTTGTCACTGTTGTTGTTCCTGCTGTTGTTGTTGTCACTATTGTTGTTCCTGCTGTTGTTGTTACTTTTGTTGTTCCTGCTGTTGTTGTTATTGTTGTTGTTCCTGTTCCTGTTGTTGTAACTGTTTTTGTTGTTACTGTTGTTACTGTTGCTGTTGTTACTGTTGTTAGTATTGTTAGTGTTGTTGTTAGTGTTGTTGTTAGTGTTGTTGTTAGTGTTGTTGTTACTGTTGTCGTTACTATTGTTGTTGTTACTGTTGTTATTACTGTTGTTGCTACTGTTGTTAATAATAATAATAATAAATTCAATTTATAATGCACTTTTCATTAATGAAAATCTCAAAGTGCTACAAAGTGCAACAGAATTAAATGTCAATAAAACAAGTAATAAAACAAGTAAAATCAATAACAGTATCAACTAAGATCAAAGATAGAATCATGAGGAGGCAGAGTATGCTTGGTTAAAAAGAAAGGTCTTCAAGCCGCTCTTAAAGTCAACCAGTGACTGTGGAGCTCTTAGGCAGTCAGGAAGAGAGTTCCACAGGCGGGGGGCAGCCACACTGAAAGCCCGGTCTCCCATGGTCCTTAATTTGGTTCTCGGAATGTGAAGTAGATGACTGTTCTGTGACCGTAGAGACCGGGTGGATGAGTATGGTGCAAGAATGTCCTTTAGATAATCTGGTGAAGTTCCGTGTAAGCATTGATGTGTAATGAGAGCAGTTTTGTACAGTACTGAATTCTGTAGGTGACAGGAAGCCACTGAAGGTTATGGAGAATGGGTGTAATATGTTCAAATATACGAACTCTCAACAAAATCCTTGCTGCACTGTTTTGAATATATTGAAGCTTCTGTTGTTGTTACTGTTGTTGCTACTGTTGTTGCTACTGTTGTTGTTACTGTTGTTGTTATTAGTTGTTGTTACTGTTGTTGTTATTAGTTGTTGTTGTTACTGTTACTATTGTTGTTAATGTTACTGTTGTTGTCACTGGGACTGTTGTTGTTACTGTTGTTGTTACTGTTGTTGTAACTGTTATTGTTACTGTTGTTGTAACTGCTGCTGCTGCTGCTGTTGTTGTTGTTGTTGTTGTTGTTGTTGTTGTTGTTGTTATATTTGTCGTTACTGTTGTTGTAACTGTTGTTGTTACTGTTGTTCTTACTGTTGTTGTTACTGTTGTTCTTACTGTTGTTGTTACTGTTACTGTTGTTGTAATTGTTGTTGTTACTGTTGTTGTAATTGTTGTTGTTACTGTTACTGGTTGTTGTTACTGTTACTGTTGTTGGTAGTGTTGTTACTGTTACAGTTGTTCTTACTGTTGTTGTTACTGTTACTATTGTTGTCACTGGGACTGTTGTTGTTACTATCCTGATGCATGCTCAATAATCCAGGTAGAAAAATCTACACTAGCATTAAAAAAAGTCCAGAAGACTGGACAACTTTTTTTAGATGTTGTTGTTACAGTTGTTACAGTTGATGTTACAGTTGTTGTTACTGTTTTTGTTACAGTTGTTGTTGTTGTTGTTGTTGTTGTTGTTGTTGTTGTTGTTGTTGTTGTTGTTTTTTTGTTTGTTAATGTTACAGTTGTCGTAACTGTTGTTGTTACTGTTGTTGTTACTGTTGTTGTTACTGTTGTTGTTACTGTTGTTGTTACTGTTGTTGTTACTGTTGTTGTTACTGTTACTGTTACGGTTACTGTTATGGTTACTGATTGTTGTTACTGATTGTTGTTACTGTTACTGTTGTTGTTACTGTTGTTAGTGTTGTTGTTACTGTTACAGTTGTTCATACTGTTGTTGTTACCATTACTGTTGTGTTAACTGTTGTTATATACTACCTGTACATAAACACACATATTAGATATACAGTATATACATGTATATATATTTAAAACCCATTTGAAAACTCATCTATACTCATTGGCCTTCAACCCAACTGAGACTTGATTTTACTTCATTTTTATTGATTCTACCTGTTTAACTTGTCATTTTATTGTATTTTAAATTATTGAATTTTTAGTTCACTGTGTGTTAGTTATAAGCTATTTCCCACCTCTTCCTCTCCTCTTTATCTTTTGGAAACCTTTAAAACAAAAACGTGATATCTGGGAGTGTGTACACAAAAACATTGTCTGAATGAGGTCCATGTTATTTTATTCATATACTGTGATTTAGTGAGTTCATTGAAGTTATTTTGTACTGGCTGATCTGCACATCACTGTTATAACAAAGCAAAAATAAAAAGGCAACAGTTGAAACTAAGAGCTTGTTGTCTTCTTAAGCAGAAAAACGTTGCACTCACTATTTTTGATCTTATTTAAAAGAACATAAAACTCCAAATTTGATTAACATTTGTTGATAATGATAATTAACCAAAGCTACTGAAATTGTGAGTAGGTCTGTTTGAAACATATTCCTGTCATCAAATCTCAGCTGTCACTGCTGGCTGAACACCGGCAGCTAACATTTGTTGTCATTTTGCTGGTGGGCTTAAATACAGTACAGTAATATTATATTCACAAAATACTAACAATAATATGTTCATCTTACTTGTGAAAAGTTATCCCCTGGTCCCTGACATCAACAGTTCTTCGATTTAAACACGAATAATCCGAGCAGAGCTGAGGCATCTTCTGCTGTTTCTGTTCAGCAAAGTACGAGGGTGACGTCTCCAAGATGGCCGCCCTAAATCCTGCGCCAGAGCAGGCTATGGGGTATCTAGTGTTATATATGATATGGGTACTGAGGCGAGCTCACCCGCTCCGGAAGTAGGAAGGAGGAGACTCGAGCAGTTTTCACGGAAGCGAGGGAAGCTATCACGGCAGGACTTTACATGAATAACACGGTAAAAACAATTATTATTTTTTAAATTTATAGCAAAGATGGGTCTTCAGCTGAACGTGTCCTT
This sequence comes from Garcialebias charrua, assembly GCA_038048925.1. Classification (NCBI taxonomy): domain Eukaryota; kingdom Metazoa; phylum Chordata; class Actinopteri; order Cyprinodontiformes; family Rivulidae; genus Garcialebias; species Garcialebias charrua. Next base: position 54,840 of record JBBPBX010003353.1, read on the forward strand.
AATAAAATCACGTATTGCTCAAAACTGCAGGATTTTAAAAAGCAGGTTCGCCACGAGCAACACGCGGCGCGCGGGCGGCTTTATGTCTTTAAATGTAGCTCAATGAACAGATATAAAATATATTTCATAGCTGACTTTATAGTACGAGGGCTCCTGAGCTTAACCACGCTTTAATATTGTCACGTAGTGGTCAAATATGCTGCATTTAAAGTAGTTTCGCTTTGACTTCTTCCAAAACTGTGCTTGCACAACGAAAATAAATTATAAAAATTCGAATTTTATTTCAAATAACTCCAACAGGATACATTTAGTATATGAACATGTTGTGATCACACTAGATTTTTTTGAAAAATATCAGCTATGTGGTTTTTGATAGAATTGATAATATGTGATACAAAGTACAAGGGAGAAAATTAATGAAGGTAGCTTGACACATTTACGTCTATAACACATTGAATTTTATTTCAAATAAAGGCCCCAATATACCTGTTTCTTTTGCCTCACGCCGCTCGGCGCCGTGGGAGCGCCGTGGGAGCGCCGCGGCAAAAGCCTTTGATCACGGGCGCGAGCGCGCCAAGGTCGGATTTTACTACGCCTACGCGCGCGCGTTGATAAACTGCCTCGCGTGTCAGCAAATGACCAATCAGCGACCTCAATTTGTCCTGCTCTGCCCGGCTGCAGCTGCTCTCAGAGAGCTGCGCCTGCACAGAGTATAAAGAGCTGCCGGCACCGCAGCACACGCGAGTCCAGCGGCGTGAGGCAAAAGAAACAGGTATATTGGGGGCTTAACTCCAACAGGATACATTTAGTATATGAACATGTTGTGATCACACTATATTTTTTTGAAAAATATCAGCTATGTGGTTTTTGATAGAATTGATAATATGTGATACAAAGTACAAGGGAGAAAATTAATGGAGGTAGCTTGACACATTTATGTCTATAACACATTGAATTTTATTTCAAATAACTCCAACAGGATACATTTAGTATATGAACATGTTGTGATCACACTGTGTTGTTTAAAAAAAAAAAACAGTTTCTGGACTAAATTAATCACATTTTTCTTTTACAGTCAACAGAAGAAAATCACCAGAATTCAACAACCTGTGTCATCTTCTGGAGGAAGACGTGAGACACCAGATGGAAATTTGTTACTTCTGTTTGTCACTTCAAACTTTTCCTATTAAACGTTATATTTTCTTAAGTGGTGTCCTCGAACATTCAATTTCCTAAACTTATTTTATAATGTGAAGTGTGTATTGTGTTTAAATCCATACTGGAAGTTAAGAGAACTTTCCATTTGCATTTGACCTTTAAAGAATCATAAGATAAAGATTATTAGAATCTGCTCAACTGTTATTACGTTATAAATTATTTGGTTCTAGGATGAAGTCATACAAAAAAAGTCAAAAATTAAAAGTGGCCAAAGTCCTTTGGACAGTTTAAAGTTAAAGAATTCACAGACCATCCATCTACCATCTACCCATCTACCACCCAGCAGCAACTTTACCAGGGAAACTCTGGCAGTTTCAAAGATCACAGTGTGATGTTTTAAATCAACTTTATTTATAAAGCACATTTTAAAAACCACAGGGTCAACCAAAGTGCTGTACAATAACATAAAAGACAAGTTAATTAAAAACTATAAAAAGCATACAAAAATAAATACATATACCAGTCTTACTGCAGGTGTGTTAACATGCCATAAAAGATAAGATCACGTGTTAAAAGCCAAGGAATAAATGTGTGTTTTTAAATAAGATTTAAAAAGTTTTGAGGACTGTCAGCAGCAACTGCTCAGCTGATCTGAGATCGGGGAGGGCAGGAAGGTTGAAGCAGCTCAGATAAATATGGTTTTGCAACTTTATCAAGCACCTTGTGCATAACTAAATAATAAAATATGCTTTAATACATCTTTATTGTAAAAATACTAAATTGGAAAATACATGGGTTTAAAGAAGGCAACAAGGTAGGATTATGAATTGGGTTTAAAGATTACAGCTCATGAGGTACTCATTATAGCATGACATCTCTTTCACAACATTCTGTCAAAGCCTTTATTGTGTTCTTCTTCTAGTGGTGGCTAGTACTGTAGTAAATAGCTTGAGGGAACACTACTGCCACCATGTGGTAAGACGAGTAGGATTCTGGACCCCGCCCACAGAAGGGGTACAAAAAAGCTGTGGAAACAGAACATAGATGTGACCCGACCCGAACTGAGCCGACCTGAGCCGATCCAACCCGAGCCGAGCCGAGCGGTGGAAAAGAGGCATTAGTAGACTCATTTTGATTCTGCCCATCACCAACTCCTCCACACAAAACAATCTGAAGTGAACAATGCACTCATTTACTGACTCAGCCCACACACTCGCATTTATTTAGTGACATCCTTCATCTACAAAGTACTCAGCTGGTGAGATAACCTTGTTAAAAAGGCATAAGAAGCAGGTAAACTTTTTTTAAAAACTGTTTGCCTCTGTAGCAACTGGTGTGTCCATAGTCGTAGATCAGCGGTGTGCAGTTTACACAAGGACAGGCCTGAAGGCTCAATCAGCACTTACTGCATTAAAGGTGCGAGCGTTTGCAGTCTCAGCACGACGCTCACCCCAGTGGTAAATGATAATCCATTCGGCTTCGGTTTCCTTGTTTCAAAATGCACATTGCTTCACTCGCTGGTGAGCACAGAAGTGTGTTGTCAGGCTCAGATATCTGTCCCTGGACAAAAGCGTCTCATATCAGTGTTTTTGCTTTAACCCCGAAACACACCTGACGGATCATGAAAACCGGCACCGCTCCTATTTAATAACACAGGAGAATCACATTGACTTAATTTATTGTCTGATTAAAATTCAGCCTTTGCCGTCACCTTAGCAACTGCTTGGGAAAGAAAAGGTGGGTGGCGTGGGGGGCTGCGAGGCAGGCTCGTAAAGCCTGCTGGCTTTCGTCTCGGTGTAGCGTGTGAGTATATCTGTCGCTGCAAACTTTCATATCCTCACAGAAGTCCTTGTACTTGTTGCAAAAGGAACATTTTATGTAGGCTCTCGACCTTCTGTTGTGCAAGACAGAGACTAAATTCTCTCTGTGGCCTCCTGCTTCAAAAGAACTGTGATTAGTTTTTTTTCCCTCAATCAGCCTGAAGAGCAAAGGCATTTGTTGCTTCCATGCAAATTAAAAAAAGGACATGGAGGCCACACTCTATTACCTATTACCTCTGAGCTCCTAAATAGAGACAACACATTTACACACAAAAAAGTATTTTGGACAGCAATAAACATTCATAGAGACACTTTAAAATTTAACCCCACTGCTGCCCTAAATGACTTTAGGCCTTGGTGGGTCATTTTGACCTTAAGG
>JBBPBX010003353.1:66327-78043 GCA_038048925.1 Garcialebias charrua
CCACTATGGGAGTGTGCCGCTTGTGGGACTGAATTTGTTTGTGGCTCCTCGAACTGATGAAGTCCTTTGGATGAAGGACGAAACATCTCAACAAAAAAATAAACAATCCAAATGACCTGACTGACCTTTGTTGGATTTTTTAAAATCTGGGTTATTGAGCTTGAACTTTGATACTAAAATAAATGTTAAAGCTCCTAATGTTAAAAAAATAAAATAATCCATGTTCGTGTTGTGAAGTGCTTTAAGTTCATTCGACATGTTTTCTGTAATGATGTTTGAGTGTGCTACTTTATATATGCTGCAGCTGTAATAATTTATGTGATGGTCGAACCCTGGAGGAATGCACTTTTGCAAGCTGTGCACGTTCAAAATAGTGGCTGATTTACAAAAGTTGGTTGTCCAAAATGCGGCTGCAGGACTCGCAGGTCACTTGGTCAACAAACACTCAGAATCCAGTGAGACTGCAACTGAAAATGTTGTGTTTTTTCTCAGAATTCCGAGTCAAACTTGAGTTTCCAAAGTACCGTAGTCTCAACTCAATGAGATACTATCATCAGCACAACGATGAGAACCAAATATGAATGAGCCTAATTTCAAAATTTCTTTTCTTATTGTAAGATTCAAATAAACCTGCCAACAGTTTACTCTAAAATACTTCTCTGTTTCATAGTAAATGAATAAGCCACTGTAGCAGGGTTTGGGATCCCAGTGCCAGCTGCTGGTGGAGAGGCTGGGTCTCTGTGTAAAATGCAGCGACACATAAAAGGTTCAACAAGATGCTTACAGGTCAGTGCACCAGCATGGAAATGAGCTGAGCTGCAATGAGCACAGCTTCCTCATGTAATATGACAACCAGCTGTAGCGTGTTGATGTTGCCGGTGCCTGAATGTGAAGCACGCCACAACAACAAGAAGCACAAATCAGTGTTATAGGACCTGGCAGGGACTTGTATATGTGTGTGTGTGTGTGTGATTACCTTACCTTCTCTAGAATCTGATACAGATAGTGTTTGTCGTGGGCCTTTTTAACTGTGTTTACGCACATTTTACACTTACTATTCTCTGCTGCCGCTGCTTTTTCCTCAGCCTGATGAACTCCTTGTGTTGTCTCGAGACAAAGTTGACGGCTGCGTACTCCAGCAGGGCAGCGAACACAAACAGGAGACACACTGCCATCCAGATGTCAATAGCCTTTACGTAGGACACCTGTGAACAGATCGATAGCCAATCAATGTAACTGATGTATTATTTGTGGATCGTTGATAATCCACCCATTCCTTAGCTCTGGTTCTCAGTGGCACACATCTTTAGGATGGCCTAGAACTGAAATGAGTCATTGTGTTGTAGGCAGCTGACCCACATAAGACAGGTCAAAGCTGAGACATAAGGAGCTGTGTCATTCATGAAACAGCATGTCACATTACATCAGCTGTGGTCATGCTTTGCATAGAAGCTTCACTCAATTAGGCAGCATTTTGCTGACTGTCACACACGCTAAAGTATACAATTTTTAAATTACACATCTATTGTGCTCTCCCTAATTATTTTCTCTAGCCGCATCATAAATCAGGGTCTGCCTCATGCAACATCAGCATCTCATGACTAAATCCTTCCTAGTAATTTGCACTCATTCAAATCCTGGTTCAAATTATTTACTCAAACCAGCCCTGGGAAATCACAGCATGAATGCTTCTTACAGGTCTGTAACTGAGATGAAATGCCTGCCTCTGTTTTCGTCTGATTTATTATTCATCTTTATTTCCTCCGTATACTTTTGTTAGCCAATGGCAGTATATATACCATTTGATCTTGCACACGCTCAGTCACAAAATAAATTTGTTTTATGCGACTACTATTTACTTCAGTTTAATTAAATGTAAAGCAGCTTTTCAGCTTTTATAACCGCTACTGCATTTAGCCTCTGGTCTGCGCATTGATGGGGTTGTGATTTAAGTGTCACTGAGTGAAAACTATCGGAAAAAAATATGCAGACTCACTTTGGGCAGTGAAGCTCTGGAGCCAGAGCTCTGTGTGGTCATTGTGAGCACGGTGGTGATACCCAGACCAACTCTGGCTGGTGCAGCATCCATGTTTATCCAGAAGGACACCCAGGAGAGGATGACAATGAGGAGCGAAGGGATGTACATCTGGATTAGGTAGTAACCCATCTGACGCTCCAGGTGGAACTTCACCTCAATGCAGGTGAACTTACCTACAGACACATCACATGGTCTATTCAATTACTGTATGTGTGGGTAATGGAATGAAATACAAAATAAATTGTAAAGTCACATGTTGTGTTAATGAAAACAATTAAGAGTCTATGAGATAAAAATTTAAGAAGTCCTCGTTTCAGCACTTTGAAATTCACAAGGCACCTGTATTGTAATGCTTTGTACAGTAACCCAAATCTTTTTCTTCTTTCAACACAAACTGTGGGAGGGTCAGGTCATCGGCCACTTGAACAGGGTTGTTAGACAGCCACTCAAAGATCAAGTCATTCATGGTGTAACCAACTGTCAAAACACAAGAAGCACAAAGGAGACAGAAAATGTTCAACCAAGACCAAAATAGGGTTACCGGTAAATAAAAAGGACAAAATCGAATACACTATATTTTTGTCTTAAAATCACACATTCTAGTACTATTTTCCAGCATATACGTTGCTCTGGAGTATAAGTCGCAACAGTAAAAAAAAAAAAAAGGCATCATGGAGATGAAATATAAGTCGCTTCAACGTAAAAGTTGCAGGTCTGACAAATCTATGACAAAAACTGTGACTTATACAACTAAAAATAACGGTAATTTATCTTGGAAACATTACTGCAGTTTCATCTGTGGCAATCATTCAGACGAGTAAACCACAATTTCCATTCACATTCAGTCAATCAACATTTGATTTTGATGGGATAGAAAGAGTGATCCCACAAAGAACTAGGAGTGCAAACTGGTTTGCAGAGGGTAAAAGAGTATTTTTATTTCTCAGGAAGTTGGTTACGAGCTAAATTTATGTGTCATGTTGAAATTGTTGGTGGGATATTGCGGCCAAACTTTTGTCCAATGCAAAAGTTGGGTTTGCTTACAGAGAGAGAGAGAAAAAAGTGTAGTGATGCTAATTATGTCCATCCATCCATCCATTTTCCTCCGCTTATCCGAGGTCGGGTTGCGGGGGTAGCAGCCTAAGTAGGGAGGCCCAGACTTCCCTCTCCCCAGCCACTTGGAGCAGCTCCTCCGGGGGAATCCCAAGGCGTTCCCAGGCCAGCCGAGAAACATAGTCCCTCCAGCGTGTCCTGGGTCTTCCTCTGGGTCTCCTCCCAGTGGGACATGCCCGGAACACCTCACCAGGGAGGCGTCCAGGAGGCATCCTAACCAGATGCCCGAGCCACCTCAACTGGCTCCTCTCGATGTGGAGAAGCAGCGGCTCTACTCCGAGTCCCTCCCGGATGACTGAGCTTCTCACCCTATCTCTAAGGGAGAGTCCAGACACCCTGCGGAGAAAACTCATTTCAGCCGCTTGTATCCGAGATCTCGTTCTTTCGGTCACAACCCAAAGCTCATGACCATAGATGAGGGTGAACAAGTACATATTGTAACTTGACATTAAAGGTGCTATATGTAACTTTCTGTAGCACGCAGCACTTAGAAATATTTTCAACAGGGAAAGCATTCTGCTCCCTCCCCCTCAGAGCCATATATGGCTCTGCCCCCCCGTGGTCTGCTGAAATTCAAATTCAAGCTCTGTTTTTATTGGCTGGTTACAAACTCTGTTTTTATTGGCTGGTTAACGGCGGGTCACTTTTGCTTTTTAGAAATGCTTATTTACCACCTGGAGAAGCAAGGGGACAATATTTTTTTTGTTTTCAGAGATTACCTGTCTAACATTAGCCTGGCCCTCGCCTTCCTGCACAGCTCCGCTCAATTCTCATTTCCCTTCACTGCACAGTCTGGGACTTTACCCGCCCACAAGGATTTGTCCAGTAGATTTTTGTTCGGACCAATCAGAGAACAGAAGGGGCGGAGTTTTGGACCCTAACCCACGCCCCCACCTGTCCCAGCGCGCAGAGCCCTATAAAAGGCTCTGCCAGCGCTCAGTCAGCGAGCAGCGGCATGTTCTCATTCAAAAGATGCAAAGCGATGCAGATATGTGACACAAATTTATTAATTTCCCCTTCTTAATCCCTTATCTGGAGTTTTCTTTTGGTTTTTGGGCCAAAAGTCAAGTTATCGCTCCCTTCTCCCTCCTCCTCCTCCTCCTCTCCGCTGAGTGCCACCTGTCCCGGCGCGCAGCCAGAGCCAGCGCGCAGCCGCGTTCTCATGCAAAGCGATGCAGATATGTGACACAAATTTATTAATTTCCCCTTCTTAATCCCTTATCTGGAGTTTTCTTTTGGTTTTTTCCCCCAAAAGTTAAGTAATCGCTCCTTCTCCTCCACCCTCCTGCTGAGTAAAATGAGAGAGACAGCAGGCTCAATTCGTTGCTGTAAAATGAACACGGAAATGCCTCAGGTTGTCACGAGAAATAAACTCGGGTTTTAGTTGCTGAGCGAGTCCCATCAGATTTTCTGGTGTTTTGGTGAGCTGGACCAGCGATCCATGGTTTGATTTTATTGTATTAAAACGTTTTATAACATATGATATAAACACAGAATTTGCGCAGCAAGAGAAACGCTGCAGAGGGGGCGGAGCAGTTGTCAGTCAAGTTCAGCTGCTGAACTTCAGCAGAGGGGGGTGGCTGAGGGGAGGGAGCAGAATGGTTTCCCTGTTCAAATTATCCAATGGTTTTGTTCCTAATCAGAGGCCAACGCCTCCAGCAAGAAACGGTTTTCAATGGGAAAATTCCAGACCCTTGTGTGAAGCGAAGTGAAGCACAGGGTATGGTTTCAACCAGGCTAGTCTAACATCAGTCTGTCAGGAGATAGTGACAGAGTGAAGAAATATGTTAAATATATATTTTTTAGAAAAGTTACATATAGCACCTTTAACATAATAATACCCGAGTAGAGCTCGAGTAGTTGATTATGTCATAGGATCTCAAGATGCAAAAAAGTAATTAACTAATTAAATCTGCCAAAAAAAAAGTAATTTACTATTTACAAAAAAGACCAACAAAACATTGGGAGCATATATTATGCTCCTACCATTTATCTTACAGCAAATAAGTCACAGGAAACCCCAAACTGTTAGTTATTATTATTAAGCTGCAAAAGTGAAAGAAATGTGCGACACATCAAAAACGAAACTAAAAACAGTGGGGTGGTTGACCACCCTGCACCACCGCCTGTGGTGCTGCACATTAGGCTTAGTTTTAGAGATTAATATGTTAATAGTGTTTTATAGGTTTAGATATTAATATTTTTTGACTTTTATTTGTGAAACAAGGTCAGAGGAAGCTGGTTCTGGTTCGGTCGATTGGACCCGGTGTTACACCACATTCTGTGACCTGCAACAGTTCATGCGACACCGCCCCCTACGGTCACAATATACGGTGGTCACAGAACATGGTGTAACACGCTCCAAACAACTAGCTCCAAACAGGAAGTTGATTAATTTTCTGTTCTGTAACTGCGACGTGATGACGTCACTACGAATACTCGACTAGAAATAACAAAAATCGATAGAGGTCCAAGTAATCGATGTGTCGATTACTCGAGTAGCTTAAAGCCCTAACCATAGATGAGGGTAGGAATGTAGATCAATCGGTAAATTGAGAGCTTTGCCTTTCGACTCAGCTCTCTCTTCACCACGACAGACCGGTACAGCGCCCGCTTTACTGCCAACGCTGCACCATATCCGCCTATCAATCTCACACTCCAGTTTTCCCTCATTTGTGAATGAGACCCCAAGATACTTAAACTCCTCCACTTGGGGCAGGACCTTCTCTCCGGCCCGGAGAGGGCACTCTACCCTTTTCCGGCTCAAGACCATGGCCTCAGATTTGGAGGAACCGATCCTCATCCCGGCCACGAGTTGTAGTCTGTTACTTTGACCTCTTTTATGGGCCCAATTTAGTCATTTTTTGATTATTTACCCCAAGATTTGTTTGGGTTAAATAAAAAAAATAAAAAACTATTTTTGAATTTAAACCTGTGCCTGGCTTTATCCTGGACTGCTCAGTCCATCACAGTGTACGCACATTATGTGTCCAGATAACTTGTTGTTTTATCAGTGGTGTTAACAAAGTAGTGTAAAATAACCCATACATATTAATTTGTGTTTGTGTCCGTGGATGTGGTAGAAATTATATAATATCAATTGAAGCATTCATCGACCTCGTGTGCTATGGTCACTGTCGTCATATACACAACCAGTCCTATAAAGGTGGAGATGTTTCTTCATGATCCCTCAGGGCATAGGCTTAATTTACAGAGACCCTTACCTCTAAAACTGACAAACGAACTTAAATCATCCCAGAGACAAACTGATCTCCCAAATCCCCTCAGTTGCAGGGATGAGAAGTACAGAGCTGCAATATTTGAGATTTTGTGTTATAAATCTGCAGATGAGAAAAACACCAGAAATCCCATCTCGTTAAACTCTGACACAAAAAAAAACTCAAGTGATGTAGTGACACTCCGCTCATGTGTGGAGCTACTCTTAACCATCCTGTTTGTCACAGTAAAGGTCACCCAGAACACCTACAGTTGCAAAGTCAAGCTAGAAAACGAGAGGTATATCTGCCTAAAACAGTGCTAAATATTTCTTTAGTTCATACTAAACTCATAAGGGTTTGTAACTTAAGCGAAAATGCTGGTTCGGTAGAAATGATTAAATAAAAGAATGAATAGGGCTTAAGTTTTACAGCTGAGAGTACAGTTTAGTGGAGCACTTTACATAAAAAACAGCTGAAATATGTCAACCACTTGTGTATACACGTTCATTTGCATGGCTTCTTTAATGGTTGTTTTCAAGCTGCCCAATTATTGTTTAAATAAAAAGACACTGCATGCAACAGCAACGTACAGTTCCTCTCGCATCTGAATAATACTGATGTCTGCTGGGAACCTTTAGAGGCTGAGCAACAAAGACATCAATTATTCAAGACGTTACAGCCAACGCTCTACGATCCGTCAGAGAAGCAGCTCCACTAAAACACATTGATTTTGTTCCTGAAAAGAACTCACCATCCCTCACTCATTTTCCTTTAACAACTAAGAGGCATACCGAGGCTTTTTTCAAATATAATGAAAGGTTCCTTGTTGCTTCTTCCAATTAGAGCTGGAAGGGCATCCAAACACAGCTGACAGCATTTGAGGAGGAATAATAATGAAATTCACAACAAAGTAGAGTATCGCAGCAAGATAATGAACATCTATATTTCTAATAAAAGCTCATGCAGTTATGTTTAAATTCACTGTCTTGCTCTTTTCCTTCTATGTGTAAGTTTTTATTATTTTAACTGTATTACTTACAAAGTAGATTTGAAGTTCCAGCACACTAATGGTTCTTGGCAAAAACTAAATGTTATAGGCTGCATATGCATGGCTTTGATGTGTCAGAATAAAGCAGAATCCCATTGTTGGCTCTATTCTTTTGTACAGTATATATATTTTATAAATCCATGGCATGAAAGGCCAGAAAGGAAAATTGGCCTTGGTTCAGTAAACCAAAGATATGTTTTCCATCATTTTCCCCCATTCCTTTTTTCCTGCAGAACAGATGGTGTTACCACAGCTGCAGAAGTGATAGTAAAACCTATAATGTCCTCTTAACATTAGGCTGTAGACAAGGTGATCGCACCCTTGAGTGGTATACTAGCACTTGTCAACACAAGGCCAAGCATTCTCACTAGGCCTTTAATCAGAAATTATTACCTCTCATCTAAGGGCAGCGAATGTTATACAATTCCTTAAACAACACACACACACTTTTAAAAACTCAGATGTATACCTGAGCTATTATTTTACTCATACTCCAAGATAACTAATAGTTTCAAATCTTATTTTATACTTTTGGATGTTTTTGTCCTTTTCTAAATGCCCATTTGAGAAATCCTTTTGCCTCTTGTACAAACAGGGATCTAGTCCTAAAATCACTCACAACTTGTTTTTACTGGCTCAGACAGATTTAACGAGCGACACAATCATTACATTTATGTATTTTCAAAAATGTGGCTGCATAAGATGCAAGTATTGTTTCCCCTTCATCCTCAGCTAAGCTTACATTGAGTCTTATGGAGAAGTGGGCAGTGTTGGGGTAGTTACTAGTTACCCAAAATAAGTAAATAGTTACACATTACTAGTTACTTTTTAAAAAGTAAAATATTACCGGTACACTACTTAGTTACTCAGTTCTGAAAGTAACTTAGTTACATTACTTTCGGATTACTCTAATACCTGAGATTTAACCTGTATTAATTTTTATCTTTCAATAATGATATTAGAGATCTTTTTGACACTCATTTTTGATGAAAAAGTAAAACAGCAGTGCTACATAACAAGCACAATGCATATGTAAACGTGCCATTCAAAAGGTATGACAATATCAAAATGTAAAACTTCTGTTTTAAAAAAATAAAACAAAATAAAAAATAAAACATCTGAAATGTTTGTTTACAAGTTTGTTTACCTCAGCCTTTGTAGTGGTTGCCTGGCGGTGAAATTCAAGCCGAGCCTGCTTAAACGGTGGCGGCATCAAACTTGCACCATCCCTCTGCGGCTCTTTAGCAACTAGCTTAGCATTAGCGTGTTGTCTTTGTAAATGCTTGTAAAGATTTGACGTCGAGTTCGCAGCAGTAGACAGTGTCTTGTTGTGGCCCAGACATAGCTTGCACACTACTGTAATGTTCTTGTCCTTTCTCGTGACAAAATAAAAATAATATGAATACTTCCATCCATAAAATGACATTGCCGCGTTCTCCCCCACCTCCGCCATGTTGTTGTTCATTCAATGTATGTCTATGTAACTTTATATCTCTATGTACGTTGACGTATGACGTTCCGACATCATCGCGTATGTCTTTGTTTCCCCCCCGTGACAGTCAAGGCCCAGTAGACCTGCGCGTACTCCCTGTACGCCTCTGTACGACGTACGTACGCTGAGGCAAAAGCGTAGCCCCGCGCAGCCCCTCAGGGCACGAACGCGCAAAGCTCTTTTTTTACGACCGCGCACGCTTGCGCGGTGTCTGACCATAAACTTCCCCGGCGCCGGACTGTTTTGTATGTTACACAAATGAATTAAATTCCTCTTCTTTATCGCTGATCGGGCCTTTTCTTTTGTTTTTTTGCCAAAAGTCAAGTAATCGCTTCTTCCTCCGTTCACTCGATGACTGAAATGAATGAATTCAGGTCCTACCTGGCTGCGCGAGGTTTTAAATATTTCCTGGTGGGCTGTGGGCTGCAGGAAAAGCGCTCCCTGTTTTTATTTTTATTTCTTAGAACTTTTTATAACATATAAAGTAGAAACACCGCAGCAGAACACCGCAGCGGGCTGCAGCGGGCTGCTCATGATGAGTTCTCTGAGTTCTCTCACTGAGCTGTCAATCATTTCAGTAGGCGTGTCAGCAAGTGACCAATCAGCAACCTCAGTTTGTCCCCTCTGCGCGCAGCTGCTCACATGACAAGAAGGATTTGGAGCGAAAACGCGAGCATTTAACGTGAGAAAGAAAGCAGAGCTGTGCCAGCTAACGCGTGCGCACAGAATGCGCACGTAGAGTGGCGTATAGGCAGGACGCTCAGCTTTGCCGGACCCTTCATGCGTCTGCTCCGTTGTCCTCATCCCACAACTATTCTCTGAAAGGTAAAATAAAAAAATTAAAAAAACTATTCTCCGAAAGGATCTGATTGTAACTCAAGTAACAAATGTAAGGTTTTGTTAGTAACTGTAATATATTACAGGCATTTTCAAAGTAGTGCGTTACACTACTACGTTACTGAAAAATGTAATGTAATTACTGTAACGCGTTACTAAGTAACGCGTTACACCCAACACTGGACGTGGGTCACCTCTGGGGTGGGTAACACATAATAAAGAAACGTCGAGTTAAAGTGTTTTTTAAATTTATATCCTGGAAATCGGTTTCATAAAAGGAGATATTATCTCTGCCGAAAGGTATGGAAGGACTAAAAGGAGAGGATGTCAGTCAGTGCAGTCCAAATCTTTTACACCAGAGGGAACCAACAGAATCACTCCTGATGACCATTCTCCTAATGAGCTGCAGGAGTACTTAAGGCAGATGATGACTTCTATCCGACGCTGGTGCATTATCTGCCGATCGGTAGTTTTGTTCCTAGTTATGTTATTCCTTGTGTATTGTGAATATTCATTTCTACTCTCCAGATTGTAGCTCTGACTCCTGCGTTCCTCCTGAGCCTTGGAGCTTCATGGTTTCTCCCGAGTCTCCTCGTGATCTCTCCAGCCATCCCTTGCCTTCCACCACTTGCCCACAGGTTGAATGAACCCTACTGGAACTTCCATATTCAATTGAAACCATTTGGGATTTTGTCTCTTTGAGAACTTCGTCTATCTACAGTAAATTACTTAACATCAAAACCATCCTTCAGTACTAAGCCTCCAACTAACTTTGTCCCTTGATTTCCAGAGGTCCCGCTCTGCTGATTTTTCCTACTGTTGATATATATTCGCCTTGTGTAAATAAACACTGTTAAACTTGCTCTTGCTCTTGGTGTCACTATTCTTAGTTACATATATCTGGGTATGGAGCTAAACCTTACAAAAAGGTATAAGCTTTCGTAGCTGACGTGTTAAAAATTTGTTGCATTTAGGACCAGTCCTTATTGTTTAAACCAGTGGTTCTCAAACTGGGGTCCCTGCGAGCTGGTGATTGGAGGTCCACAAAAAAATAAAAATAAATAAAAAAATAAAGCAAGCACATAGATGTTTAACAACCTGTCAAAATACACCAACATTCAGGAAATCACATGCTTTATTCAAAATTTTCTGGGGGAGGACCCCCAGGACCAAAGAACAGGTCTTAAGTATTTATGTGACACAAATATTTTCATTGCATTAAAGAGACAAATTGAAGACAATTATTTAATAAACCTGAGGGTTATGAAAGGGTCCCTGAACCCCAAAAGTTCGAGAACCCCTGCTTTAAACAGTTTGATTTAGCACCTTTGATGCTACTTTTCACATTTTTTCTAGTTATTGGCAAGTTTGTATTTTCTACTCTGTTTTTTTAACTGCACTAAAATGTTAGCTGGCAGATCCCAGCCTACACCCGCCAGTTAGCACTGTTGTCTCATAGCAAGAAGGTCCTGCAGGTTGAAGTCCCAGGATGTGCATGGGGCCATGCTGTGTGGAGTTTGACTGTTACCCTCGTGTTTGTGTTGGTTTTCAAAGACATGAATGCTTAGGCTGCGTTCAGGCCCCAAAAAATGTGAGATCTGTGACCTCAATTGGAATTGCCTGGTTAAAAATAAAACCTGGTTGTCAAAACTATTAGGCTTTACGTACAATGAAATATACTGCACACTGGACACTGTAGCATCTGTTATTAGATTTAATTTGATACTGACAAATGGCACATTTTAAGCCAAACCATGCATTTAATTCCCTCAACTCAGTCACCTCCCTTGAGATGAACACAGTAAGTAAAGTTAAAAAAAAACTGTGTAAAACAATAAACAATACCCTGATGCATGCTCAATAATCCAGGTAGAAAAATCTAAAAAAGCTAAATCTGGTCCTCTGGACATTCAAAAAACAACAACAACAAAAAAAAAACTGTAGAAACGTTTCGTCTTTCGTCCGAAAGA
>JBBPBX010003354.1:0-14891 GCA_038048925.1 Garcialebias charrua
TAAGAGTATGAGCATTTATTCTTTCATTGTCTGACTGCCTTTCTCTTTCCTGCACTTACAGCCAGATAAATTAAATGCATGAACACAACAGGGAGTGTGTGTGTGTATCTTCCAATCACCTTCGTACAATAGAAAAGCGTGAACTCTTTGAGTTTTTGTTGTAAAACTGTGACTGTCTCTAGACTGGAAAGTTTTACCCTGGCTTACTTTTAATTCACTGTTTTTTTCTCTGAGCTCAAACCTCAGATGACATTTTCATTTGGTACAAAATTGACTTCAGCAAAAACATTTTCAAAAGATCATTTCAGTCTTTTTTTTCCTGTAAGTTCTTTCTCAGAATTCATAATCCTGTTACAATATCGACAACATAGCTTTAAAAAAGGGATGCATGCCATTCTTGTGTTTGGGCTTTTTGCTTCTCAGCCATACATTTTAGTCGCTACGTGTTTAATATTATTTTTTCAGACCTGACTGGGCATCTTAAAAATGAGCCACAATGCTTTTAAGCTTTTAGTGCACAACAGAGGTTGGTAGATTCGTAGAAAGCAATTCAACAGAAAGGAAAGTTGTTTTTACAGGTTTATTGACATCTAATTTTAAACTTAGATCAATTAAAAATGCACCAGTGTATATCATATTAATTAATTATCATAATAATGCACATTAATCAATAATTTTATGATGTTTCAAGTTGGATATGCAATGGAAGTCAGCATGGTTGTTGACCGAACATTAACATTTTGAAATCCAAGTGCCATTTGTAATCTAAACTGTATAAATAGATAAATGAATGAATGAATGAATGAATGTATGAATGAATAAATGAATGAACTTACATTATGATGTATGCAATGTGAAAAGAGAACCAAGGTCAAAACAAGTGCTAAAGCTGCTGCTATAGTCTCAGTATGGTCACCAAGGTAACTATAAATCTGTCTGTCACTCCCTGACTGCCAAGTTAATGACAGGCACACACAATGAAAGAAGATTTTTTTTTTAAGTCTAAATTTTAATATAACAATAATATATTTACTATTAAATGTGAAGAAATAAAAAGTTTGCAAAGAATAAGAAACAAATTATAGAATTTATAAGCTAGTGTTTGACATCATCAAGATTGCAAGTTTATGGGTTGAGTAGTTATTTGACTAACCAAAAACAATTTGTATAGCTAGGAAATGTAAAATCAGATCTTCAAAATATAAAATGTGGAGTCCCCCAAGGTTCAGTGCTAGGACCAAAGCTTTTTCTTTTGTATATCAATGACATTTGTGAAGTGTCTAAAAAGTTACAAATCATCCTGTTCGCAGATGATACAAATTTATTTTGTTCTGGGAATGACTTAAAAACCATTATAGAATGTATGACTTGTGAGATGTCTAAACTTAATGAGTGGTTTAAATACAACAAATTATCAATAAACTGGAATAAAACAAAATTCATGATTTTTGGTAATAGAAAAATAGATGATTCTATTATAATGTCTATAGATGATAATCAAGTTGAACGAGTACATGAAGTTAAATTTTTAGGGGTTGTTTTGGATCATAAACTTAACTGGAAATCTCATATAAAATACATAAAATTAAAACTATGCAAAAGTATTGGACTTCTAAATAAAGTAAAACATGTTTTAGAGCTGTCAACACTACAGACATTATATTATTCATTTGTTGTTCCATATCTGACATACTGTAGAGGTATGGGGCAACACATATAAAACCAACACTAAACCGTTATCTGTCATACAAAAGAAAGTCATGAGAATTTTATATAAAGTGGACACCAGAGAACATACAAATAAATTGTTTATTCTATCAAATATCTTGAAACTAAAGGATATGGTTAATTTAAAAATGTTATTGATTATGTTTAAAGCTAGAAAGAGATTATTGCCATTTAATTTACAAAAGTTCTTTGTCTTAAAGCCCCACTGACATGATTTTTAAATTTTCATAAAATTGCTCAAAATATATATATTTTATCATTTAAATATGTTCATTTTTGCAAACAAAATGCTAAATCACTTTAATTTTGCTTTAAAAGTGATTTTGAACTTCAAGCCGTGTTTAATCATGGGAAATCCAATTACACACGAACGCACCATCTGTGACGTAACACTGGGCAGAGGGCTCTGGTCTCTTTAATAGCGGACCATTTAAAACCCGACAAATTTAGCAATCTATGTGAAGATTTGAGCTATTTGTCTTCATTTTGGGAAGCAGAAAATAGTTTGGGTGATGGAACAAGAAACAACAGGATCTAATTTAGGTCTGATGCTGTATCAGACTTACCTTCATGTCGAGCTGCTCATACCTGCGCACTGTGACAAGCCCAGAGCTCTGCCCGGTGTGACATCACAGATGGTGCGTTCGGGTGTAATCAGATTTCCCATGATTAAACACGGCTTGAAGTTCAAAATCACTTTTAAAGCAAAATTAAAGTGATTTATCATTTTGTTTGCATAAAGGAACATATTTAAATGATAAAATATATATATTTTGAGCAATTTTATGAATAGTAAAAAAATCATGTCGATGGACCTTTAAGCTCTTGTGATAGAACTAACAGAAGGAAGTATGATTTCAAAAGTAAAACTGTGCGTACTACTTTAAAACAAATGTGCATTTCGGTGCATGGAGTAAAACTATGGAACAGTTTGGATGAGGAGTTTAAAAATTGCTCTACAATAAACCAATTCAAGAAACTTTATAAAAAAAGAATGATTAACTCTTATACACTTTTGAGTTGTTAATGGGAAGAGTGATATATTGTTATGTATGTTATTGTTTAGATATTGTTTGCAACTTGTTTTGTTAATTTAATGTTTACGGCCATGACATTTTTGTAATTATTGAGAAAGGGGGCAGGTCTATACAAGATTTTCTTCGTCCTGCTCCCTCTTCACTCGTGTAAATATGTGTTGTCAGAGAATGTGTTTGTCAACTGATGATTTTTTCTAAATCGAGTGAATAAATTGATTGATTGATCAACAGTCTGTTGAACATTAACTGTAAAAATCTCCAAAAATCATAAAATGCAAAACTGTTTTGTAAAAACTACAAAATGCCAGTTCAGACATGTAAAGGCTAACTAAAAAGTAAATAAATAAAAAAGTGATACAATGCTTATACAATATAAATGTCTCGTAAAACAATTTTAAGAATGCTCCTTCCTTTTTTTTATAGTTTTTTTGTACAAGCTTGCAGCAACACTCCCCTTTTCAAAAAGCTCAGCAGGTTTTATTGGTCAGCCCCACCGACCTGAGAAACCTCTGCCCACTGCCTACATCTGCTCAGCTGAGGTTTGGAATGAGTCATGAGCAATCTGTAAAGGTTTTCCACAACAAAATACTACTGAGAATACAGGCAGCAGAGAGAGGGATGTTTCAGTGAGAAGCTTCATTGAAAAACTATGAACATAAAATTATATTCTTTGGCTAATTTGAAAAGTTAAATTTGTGCTTTAAATACTTTACTCCTCTTCACAAAGCGCCAACAATATTTGTTATTGGAAAAATGTAAAGTACATCTTCTTATTGTTTCATTTACAGACAGAGACAACTCAATTTAGGATGGCCACCACAACTAATTGATAGAGAAGACAAAAATGACCATAATAAATGAGTTAAATTTACAGACTTTGAAATTAAATCTGGTGTGACTGTAGCCGAAAGACATTACCATCACAAACTCCAGGTGCCAATAAATCTCACACATGATCATCTTTTAAAACTTTTATCACGCAAGGCAGCAGTCTGTTTCATGTCATAAAGTATAGTCAGGTTTTTGTGCATTAATTTTCAATTTTGGAAAAATTACTGAAGGAACTACTGATGATCTTTTCTTCAACAGTTAGAAAATTAATCTAGCTTTAATTGTTGCTGCCATTAAAAATAATAATAATAAGGCAAATGTTTTGTAGCTAGGCTTACACTTCACAGAGAGAAATAAAGATGAAAAAGCACAAGTAAAGAAAATAAGTTATTGATTATGATTAATAGGCTGAAGGCATAATAACACAATGTACAGGTAGTCCTCGACTTACGACGGAGTTCCATTCCTACGCTGCATCGTAAAGCGAATTTTGACATAAGTTGGAACATACGTACATACTAAAAAAAAAACTAAAAAAACATGTACAGTACTTAGTTACTAAGCACTTAGCCTATCCTAACACAGTTTTTAAAGACGAAGGAGCAAGTTGAATCGTCTCCCTCCTCCCTAGCAGCCAGGCTCCATTCACATAAAGGGAGCTAGCTGGCTAACTAGCTTGCTATACGGTGTCCTACCTCCGTCCGTCCGTTCATCCATCCAATATTTGTTTACGACGTAAAACCGCCGTCAGCTCGGTCCATCTGCCGTATTCCGTTGTAAAACCGCCATCAACCTCTGTCCAGAGAATTTAATCTCCACCTGTACTTTACTGGTTCTGCCGTGAAGCTCCGTCCAGAGTGGGTCTTTCTGTGTTTTTCCGCTGTTTCTGCCATCAAGCTACTGCTTCTGCCATCAAAACCGGAAGGAACTCAGAACTCGGCTTTCAAAATAGAAATTTTCCAAATATATATATGTATTTTTTTTAATTTTATTTTATGGAGATGCGTGTCGTAACCCCGAAACGTCGTAACTCGAGGCTGTCGTAAGTCGAAGACTACCTGTATTCAATAGTCCCGTTTTTATACCAAGTTTAATTCAAGGCTTTTGTGGAACCTTCATGAACTTGAATGCAGATGCAAAGCAGAAACTATCAGTGAAGATTTGACAGAAACAAATAATGAAGCTTTGGATAAAAAATAAAAAAAACTATTTCTGGGTGCATCAAATGCAGCGGATGTTTGTCATTGACATTCCTATTCAGTAAAAAAATGCCCATGTGAGCTTTCTCCCACATGTGAATGGTGTCAGCACACTGGATCTCACTCACTCCACTTAACGTTTAATCATCCTCACAACGCTGACTTCTCTTTCATAAAGGTGTACAGCGTGCGTCACCACGAGGTGCAGCTGAATAAAAGTAATCTAACGTCTTTGACGCAACAGTGGAAACCAATGTTTCTCATTTATAACGACGCACTTTTTTCTCCCTTTTTCATTAAAGAATTCGCAGGACTGAGTGCAGAAACCAAGGTGAAAATCAAAGTGGACACAAAAGAAGAGCATCCCACATTCTTGGCCCTTACCTTGATTTTCAGTGAGTTTTGAGATGAGTCACGCCGGTCTGTTGAAACAGCAAACATTTACCATCATTTAATCAGTTCTTTAAAGTCATTAGCCAGTGTTTACAATAAACATTTTATACGCAAGATAGCATATCTCATTTTCAAATGCTCATGTTTGTTAAAAGTCTTTGTTTCAGTACATTAATCTAATCATCCCCAGTCTACGGTGGAGGCTATATTTTAAAACCTTTTTTCTTTTTTAGATGATACAAACAGCTCAATTAATTAATTAATTCAATCAATCATGTAAAGGCTAATATATGCACAGCAAATGGCAGGGGGGCGACGTTAATGCCAGAAATCAAAAGGCAAAGATCTAAAGAAGCACAGAGCTGCTGCTGAGGTAGATGTAATTGTTTCTCCGACAAGCAGCAAGAACACCTTGTTTCCCAGAATTTGGAATTGTGGTTGTAACGCTTGTTGTTCAGCAGGGAACAACAGCTCAAGCGCTTTATCCAAAAACCTTTCTTCTGTAATCACTTGCCCACACAAACCTGTTGATGGTGTTGTTACAATACAGGGAAAGAAAATGGCTTTCGTGTTCATTTGAAATTAGGGTAAAATTCATTCACCCTCCAGGCAGACATGACTCTGGAGCAGCAACAGCAGACAGAGTGGCCGGTGTAATTTAGGTTTAATGCGTGTTTGGACTACTAATCACCACTTGCATGAGAAACCCTGAGACTGGAGACCTGTGAGACAAGCAGGTGTCTGCTTGTTTTACTTGTTCCAACGATTCAAACTGGAAACCCGTTCACAACAAGGCTGAGGCCAAAAACATGAGTAATTTGCTCTCAAACAAATGCAGAATGATTTTAAGTTTTGACATTTTTAAACAACTTTATAATGGGTCTTTTCATTAATCGATAAATTTTGACACAGTACAATACAATAATCTTCCATCAAAAATATAAAATGATACATTATGATATAGAACAATATATGATATGACAATGCAATACAATATGTGACTAGCCACAGCAAAACCAGGAACAAGTCTCTCACACTCAAACTGGAAAAAAATCAATAAAAGCTTCAAGTTCTCCCATATCTTATATGCAGATTGCCAACATTGAAATGGCTGTATCTTCTTCATTTTTTTTTTTTTGAGTGCCATGTGTTTGGCATCATCGGATAGCTTAGAACCCACACTTTCAGATTCTGTAAATAACTCAAAATGACCCAGGGGAGACTTGTTCCTGGTTTTGCTGTGGCCAGTCACATATTATACAACAACAAGACACTAAACAATACAAAACTACACAACATGGCAGAGCTGTTGTTGTCTACATTCTTTTTAAGGGATTTTAAACTACTGTATTGATAAGGTCATTAGAAAAATCAAATCAAATATGTTCTTGTTTTTAGTATTTTACCTTGTTTATAAGACACCTTGATTTTATTGTTTATACTACTACTTTTACTTTGTATTTTAATTTAATTTTAATTTTATTGTTGTGTATTGTTTATTCCAAACTGTTCCTACAAAGTTGGTTAATGATTTATATATTGATTTCATTGCCACTTATGAACATTTAGTTGTGATCGCTTTCTGTCATTCACATCAACGGCAACATCAAATAACAAAAAAATTGATTTTATCTTGTGTATTTTATATTCCTGCTCATTTTAACCAGACACCAAGAAGCTTCAGCCAATAAAGTTAGTGTACTGAGTGTTCCAGACATTAACTTGACTTCAGTTCTGCCAAATGTGAAATTTCAGATCAGAGGGATGCAGCAGACCCTCTCAGTGGGCGGATGCAGGTTGCCTTGGAGAATCACCTGGAGTTACCGGGGAAACAGACAAGCCGGTGGAATGGCTATTTATGTAAATTTCTCTCATAGTCGTGGATGGAGCGTACATGTCAACACACACCTGAAAACAGGGCCTGTTGCCATGGTTACGGGAAATTAAAACTGGATTTAGATGGGGATTATCTCTGCCTCAAAATAGGTAAACACACGAACAGCTGTGCTTGGTTACGTCTCTGAAATATGAGCAAAATTCTTTATCCCCTCTTATTCTGAATTGATTTGATTTCGCCGGAGGATCAAGGAAATGCATAAATGAAGAACTGATGCATGGCACATTCACTGTTGGAGAAACCCGGGTCGTAATCTGTTAGTGATAATAGCCCTCAATGATCCGTCATACGTTGAGACGCTAAGGCTCGTCGAGTTAGAACACAATAAAATTACAAAGAAACCGTCGCGGCAAAGTCGGTGCAAAATGTGATCCCTTTTAAAATTCAGAGCATAACGATGTTAGCAAAGCTTTAAGTTTAATCTCCAAACTGAATGTCAAAC
Organism: Garcialebias charrua; assembly: GCA_038048925.1. NCBI lineage: Eukaryota > Metazoa > Chordata > Actinopteri > Cyprinodontiformes > Rivulidae > Garcialebias > Garcialebias charrua. The sequence goes on from JBBPBX010003354.1 coordinate 7,528, forward strand.
AAATATTTAGTATTTCCTTATAATAAGAAATCATGCAAATACTTTGTTTTGTATTTGTTTAAAGGACTTTAAATGGATTTATAGGCCTAAATAGCAACAGACTTCATGGTAATGATTAGAAAGCCTGCTCATCCTGCAATCCCCTCCTTTAAAAAAAAAGTTGTTATTTTTTTCAGGACTAATTCCTGTCACATTTATTTGTAACAAAAATATATATTTGGTAAATATGAGAATATACGTACAGTATAGTCATGGGAAAAAGAAAGCCCACCCCTTTCAATTATGGCATTTTACATATCAGCACAAACTAAAATTAGTGACTTTCCCAGGATCTTATTATCCAGAATATATTTGTATCTAACCTTAAGTGTACCAAACTACTTAACATATCCCATCAAAGTATTCCAGCTAACATTTAGCACATATTTCAGTCATACCAGCTGTCAAGCACAGTGGTGGCGGGGTGATGGTTTGGGTTTGTTTAGCAGCTACAGGACCTGGACACTTTGCAGTCACTGAGCTGACCATGAATAATTCTGTAGACCAAAGAACTCGAGTCAAAATTGGAAATTTGTGCGTTGAAAATGGAAGTCAAGGGTAAATATTATTGTCATCCATCAAATATATTATTTGTGAATTGAAGTTTTTGAAGTTCCCTGATTTAGTGGATTATAACATCTTGTCATTTATGTATAGAGCGCATCATAATGCATTGCCTTCTAATATCCAAAATAATTATGTGAAAAGATCCAGTAATTATAATCTTAAGGGGAAAGATGTTTTTCTTAAACCGCAATTCAGAACCAGTTTGAAGGGAAGATCTACCATAATTCAAGGTGTTAGACTGTGGAACGATTTAGAGTTATCTGTTAAGGAAGCTAAATCTATCTCAATATTTAAGAAACTGGTAAAAGTCCATATGCTAAAAAAAATATATGAATGTATTTCATGAAAAGTGTTAGATATTTGAAATATCGCTTGAGTTATTTACTTGTTTTGACAATTTTTTGAATACAGTATTTTCTGGTGTATAGGTCGCACCTGTGTATAGGTCGCATTGTCCAATTATCACCAATAGATTGGAAAAATCCCTAGATAGGTCGCACTGGTGTATAGGTCGCACCTACGTTTAGCTCTGCTGCAAATGTCTGCCACAGGAGCGCACAGCAAGGCTTTTAAGAAGATTAACACTTAAAAACAATTATTTGTTTGATAAAAATTATAGCAAATATATGTCTGAGCTGAACTTTTCCTTAATAAATGAACGTAATTGTGAAATGAGCTGGATTAAAAAATTTGTTTCACCGAAAGTGATAACAAGCCATATATAGGTCGCACCTGAGTATAGGTCGCAGGCCTTGAAAAAAGCATAAAAAGGTGCGACCTATACACCAGAAAATACGGGGTATGTTTATTTGAATGGTTTATTGGATAACAGATATTATAGGAATTTTTTCTTCATCTGCTGCCTTTCATTTTATATATACGTACTATGTTTTGTAGTTAAAGATATGTTATTTGTTATGTTGTGTATTTTAATTTTGTTATGAAATGAATAAAGACTTCTAAAAAAAAAAAGTCCAACTTTGCTGCTTCATTAGGAATAAAGAGGGAAATTTACTGATCATCACCGTGTGACCGCTTCCATGAACAGTAGCTTTAGAATAGTTTTTACAGTCGGCTTCTCTGAAACAGGCATAAGTTAACACAATGCCAAGAAGGAAAGGCATCAGCAATCACATTAGAGAGCAATTGTTGCTGCCCATCAATCTTGAAAGATTCAAAAGTCATCAGTCAATTTGGAGTACGTCATTCTAGATTTAAGACAAAGGGAGCACACCCTGAAATGCTCCAGAATTAAAGCTGGAACCTGTTGGAAAAAAGGGATGGCAACATTTTAAAATAATTAAAAATATATTAAATACTTTTCAGTTGATTTTCAGATCGTTCAGTACGTACAATGTCTGTTAACATGTCAATGAAACATTAATCAAATACAGTAAATGTAAAAATAGCATACAGGTGGTCCCCGACTTACGACGTTCCGGACTTACGAACGGACTAACGAACAGTAAAGTTGTACAGAAAATACAGCACTGGTATGTGTTTTTAGATGAAAGTGTGTTAGCTAACCGTTTGTAAACAAAGTTCTGGGCATGTTTATGAACCAGTATGTACGTTTGTGTTGAAAAACAAGTGTTCGGCGCACCGCTAGCATACATTTTCCGACTTACGACCAAAAATCCGGACTTACGAACGACACGTGTTTCGGGTTCCGACATACGAATTTTCGACTTACGACCGATTCGTAGGAACGGAACTCGCCCGTAAGTCGGGGAGCACCTGTATTTTTCTCCTGTTTTTGTGTTTCATCCTTTTTCTGATTTTGAGTTGAAATATCTTAAGTGAGCAGTATGACATCACTGTCGACACGTGTTGATTAGGGCATGTTATGACGGCGTATCTTGTCAGCACGCTGCTTCATAACATGCAGAAAGTTAACCACTGCCATCTGTCGCAGGTACAGAGGTGCAGGGCAGTGGCCTGAAGCAGGGACAGCACAAAATGAACTTCCACAAACCAGAAGTCCACTAAGGAAAAACTTGGGTGCAGGTATATATATGATATATGATATCAGATATATACTGTATACACATATGGTACAGTACACATCAATGAATGTGAGAAGGCAGAAAGAAAACAAGAGTTCAGATGTTCTCTTGTGCTGTTGTTTTGTTTCATGGCTTTTTGGTGTGCATACATGAGAGTCAAGCGCATGTGTGAGGACATCCTGGGCTTGGATTGTCCATGCTTGGCTTGCTGGAGTACCGGAAGTGGTGCGAGGCCCGAGGAAAGAAGCAGCCACAGCCTCTGGTGTGTGCTGTCACTTTGATGGAGAGCTTCCTTTGACAAAAGGAGAATACAGCAGAGAACAACGAGCGCCGTGTGTGTGGGTGTGTGCATGTGTGTGTGTGTGTGTGTGTGTGTGTGTGTGGTATTAATAAAGGGACAGTTCATGTTTACTTACTGCCAGTCATTTTCTGGCTCTCAATTCTACATTCATCATGGGGCTCGCTTACTGTACATCTTTTTAATCAAAGGCAGGTGAATTTGTGCCCTTAAGCCAGAACATCCGAAACACAGACATTTAGATAAAATATTTATCGTTTTAAATTCTGAATGAGGCAGACGTATATCTGCCTTGGAAAATGTCTTCAAATTGTCTGATGTTCTCTGACAGGAGGTTTTCAAATAAAACTTTTTAGTATTTATCCATCCATCAATACATCCATTACCTTTACCCGCTTCTTCCGTTATGGCTCACGGGGGTCACTGGTATTGATATCCAGCAGATACTGTGCGAGAAGTCGGGGACACTCTGGACAATCCATCACAGGGACACATAGAGACAAACGAGACAAACAACCATTCACTCTCTCACTCACACCTAGAGACAATTTAGAGTTACCAATCAGCCTAACCAGCATATTTTTGGTCTGTGGGAGTAAACTCATGTATGCATGGAGAGAACATGCACACTGCACACAGAAAGGCACCCCAGCTGGGATTTGATCCAGCGACCTTCTCGCTGAGATGCAACAGCTCTACTAACTGATCCATCGTGCCGCCCAGTATTTATGCAGTTTAAAATACATGCACTGTGAGAAAAATGGTAAATTGCTGTACTATTCACTATTATGAGAGACATCTGCATCATGAAGGACCCCACTCACCCAGTACACACACTTTTTGTCCCACTCCCCTCAGGACGGAGGTTGAGGAGCATTAAGTGTAGAACCACTAGACAGAGGAACAGCTTCTACCCTGAGGCTGTTGGACTCATGAATATCTAACCAGAATAATCACATCATGCTCATCATGCTCACACAGACTCATGTTTGTGCTGCTGTTCAGCATATTGTTTTTATGCTATTAGTGCTTATTTTTAGTTGATGTTTTTCTTAGTTCATATCTTAGATCTTATTACTGTTTTTCTTTTACATTTTATTGTTGGATGTAACTGGGACCCTGTGCACATAATTGTGTTTGCACCACACATACCACATGCGGTGCGAACGGCAATAAAGAAGATCTAAATCTGATTGTTGCTACTATTAAATATATCCAACATCATTGGGTCAATTTTTTTTATAAATTGCAAAACATTTTAGTAACCTGTATTTTGCCACTTGTTAATATATTTGAGCAAACTTACCGTGTAACTTTCCCTGATAAAACTAAAATGAGGACTCATACACAGGACTCTTCCTTAAAATGGCAAGCCAGATTTATATTTAGTGCGGTGCTTTTTGAAGCTCAATTTAAAATCTTCTTGTTTTCACACTTTCAGCCAGTTACTTAGTGAAAGCAAAAAAAAAATTATGCAGCAGCAAAAGTTTGGCATTTATTTATTTTTACAATTCAAATATGTTGTGAAGACAAAATCAGTGTCCTGAATGAGCTTTTGTAACACTTTGTTTAAACCAAACAATTAATTGGATCAACTAAGCACATAATGAGATCATCAGTGTGAAAATGTATTAAAAAAAATTTAAAAAAACGGAGGCAGCTGCAGCAATAAATGGTGTTTTCACACATTAACTATTCAAATTTGTGCTATTCTTTGTTTTATCGAAGTACCGAAGGAAATTTGTCAAACCAGGTGGTGCAGAAATATCAGGGAAGAACACGTTGACGAGAAGAGGAGAGTTAGATAGAGGATGCTGTGTGGTTGGTGTTTGAGAGGGGGGCAGCTTCTATTTGGGGTTTGTGACATTTACTGAAGGCCCAAACCTTACACCCCATCTTCATCAGGAAATAGGAGCTCTGATGACAGAGAGGAGGGGAACGTTTCAGAGAACATTTTGTTTTAACCTCGACTTCATTCTTTAAAAATCTGACACAGTGTGGTTCTTTTGAACGTGACGTAAAATTCTAATATCGCCTTTGTGAAGTCGACATTAAAAACACTTTTTTAAACAGAAGCTGACACACAGTTTCTAAATGTCTGTGTGGGTTTGGTTTTATTCAAAACGGGGGGAAAAAACCACAGGAGAAATGCAAAAGTTTTGTCCAGATAATAAAGGAAAGATCAGTAATTCTATCTATGTCCTTTTTTAAAATACCAAACGCTAATTACTAGTATGAAAATATTCACATTTAACACCACTCTGAGCTTTGTGAAAGAGGAAAAAAACTGCAAAGTTTTTGTTGCAATATTCAATAGAAGAAACCCAATAAAACTTAAACTCTTTAAATCAGTGCGGTGATGTGTATTGTGTCAGCCATGAGCCAATTTTAGAATCTAAAAGTAACAATGTTGTAAATTGTTGGTTAAAAACAGCTATTTTGTGTCTTTGTAGGTCTGAAAAAGTAAGCTACTTCTGAAGCGCCGCTGGGAAATAACATGTTTAGATGAAGATGTCTCTGCACGCAGGTACAACTCATCAAACGCATCGCGTACACACACACACACACACACACGGCTATTAATGCACTCGGGATTCCAACAAAAGAGTCTAACTGATGCCTATGAAGTGTAAAGAGCAGGGCAATTATGATCAGGATTATTATTGCTTCTCCGTACCTCCGAGAATTCTTTGCCCTATCGGATACACGATGAATCTGTGGGCAAATTATTGCTCATCATCCATGGAGGCCTCTTTTTAAATTACACTGCAGTGCCCCTCAAAGATTGCCCACACAGATCGGGTAAAACATTTGTGTTATTCACCATTTCTCTTTCAAAAACGATGTTATTCGCTCACCCACAGAACTCGTACCTGTCTCGCTCATGAAGCCCTGGCGGCTGATGGTACAAGAGTGGCTTCTGTAATGAGCGATCAACCAACAGATTTGGGCATTAGTGTCACATTCAGCGGTGATGGACCGCCGTACTGAACGTCAAACTGGATCAGTGCGTCTACACGCATCCACATTTAATTGCTTTGTAAAGACTCTGGAGCTCCATTCTAGTTAAAATTGTGCAGACATGATGCGAGGTGGCTGAGAATGACAACGATAGCTTGACTTCTTAAATTACTGCACCGTCTCTTCGTCGTACTCCTCTCCCAGTCTTCACTGATGGGTGACTGTAAACATGTACAAATAAATGTGGCAATGTGTTTTCTGACACTTTGCTTTTTTTGTTTAGCAAGTTTCATGTTTGGCAAACTGGTTCTACGAAGATAAATTAGTCTTAAAAGTAGTCGCACAAGTGTATGACGAGATCCGTGTGCTTACAATATGATCTACAAGCAAGTTTTACAAATGCGTACAAAATAATTTACAAAATCATAAAGTTTTTTTAAATGTACACACTTCAATTTGCACAAGTATGACGTTGATTTGTGCATGTGTATTTGTATTAGTATTCCTACTTGTACAAATTGAAATGTGTACATTTGAAAAACAATTTGATTTATCGTCATTCAGCTGCATCATTTTGTTTGGGTTAAAGTATCTCATATGCTGCAGCTAGACTTTTAACCAACACCTCCAGATGTGAACACATTACCCCTGTTTTATTTTCTCTCCATTGGCTTCCAATTGATTTTAGAATTAAATTCAAAATTTTATTATTCACTTTTAAAGCACTCAATGGTCTTGCCCCACTGTATTTGACTGATCTTGTAACTGTCCGTGAATATAGGAGAACACTGAGATCATCTAATACATTTCTCCTGTCTATCCCAAAGTCCAACTACAAACGTTGGGGTGACCGGGCCTTTTCTGTCGTTGCACCCAGTCTCTGGAATAAGCTACCTCTGGACTTGCGCTCCATCACTCATATGGAGTCTTTTAAATCTAATCTTAAAACCTTTTTATTCAGGCAGGCTTTTAATACCTAGTAGTTCTTTGACATTCTTGTTAGGTCTTAATTGTTTTTAATTTTTAACTGGCTGTTTTTTATTGTTATTTTTGATTGTTTGTTTTATTTTTGTATTGTTCAGCACTTTGTGCACCTTCTGGCTGCTGAAAAGGGCTCTATAAATAAAGATTGATTGATTGATTGATATGTTCATTTTCATGCAAACCTTTAAGAAAAGGTCGTTTTTAAAGAGGTAGTTTGGATATTTGAAATTAGGTTCTGTGATTAGTTTACAGAGGTGGGGACTCGAGTCACATGACTTGGACTCGAGTCAGACTCGAGTCATTAAAATCACGACTTGAGACTTGACTTTAAAAAATGCTGAAAGACTCGGACTTGACTTATACTTGCACGCCATTGACTTGGGACTTGACTTGACTTGAAGCTTTTTACTTGAAAAGACTTGATATTTTAGTCAAGTCAAAATTTTAAAACACGTTATAAAGTGGCCGCATTAATTATTTTCACTCATTCCGTATTAACAGTCAGGCGC
>JBBPBX010003354.1:36737-51558 GCA_038048925.1 Garcialebias charrua
AATTTATAATATTGTACTGTATATAAAATAGAAACAATGCTTTAGTTTACTTGTTTTTTTTAATTCAGCAGATTTTTTAATAGAATGCAAAGATTCATTACTTGGAAACAAGTTCAAACACTGTGTCTGATATGGCATACAGAGACAGAAAGAGAAGAGACTGCCAGAGACAGGATCATAACCATTATAAGAATGTAAACTTTATAGAACAAAAGATGATAAAATGCCACATGGAGGCATCCGTATTTACTGGTCATAAAAGTGTGACTTCAAATAAACGACAAAACACTCCCCACAAAAACATCTGCAAAGTGTCACACATACAGTGAAGACAAAAATAAACCCATCATTTATTTTGTCTGTGTGACTTCACCTACCGGTGGTTTCTAAAATAAATGAATTTACACCTTTTGACTTACTGTCACATTTACAATTAATTTATTAGGGAAGCATTTGTTTGCAGAAAATTGAGCGTTCTTCCCAAAATAGCCGGTCCATTTGAGTAAGGAGGAAAGCAGGAACGTGTGAAAAATAAGACTGGCTGAAACACACTTAACTATCAAGAATTATCATTCCCACAAGGAGGCCACATGGCAAATAGCAGATTAGCAACAGTGCAGGTTGCTCGAGCTAATGAAGGTCGATTAGAAAAAGAATGGAGAAATAGGTTATTATTTAAAGATTTATGTAGCATTGTTAGCTGGATAAAATTTAAAATTCTGCATGATTGGAAGAGAAGACAGATTGTAGGGATGAAATGCAAAAAAGGAAGAGTGAGTAAGTCAACGTTTGTCGTTCAAGTTCATCTTGTCAATGCATCACTTCCTGTCCGTGTTGGTCTTTGGAATGGTGTCAACTTGATGGTTGCTTTTCTCTCTTAACGTCTGAAACCAAACTCATCCGCGTCGTCCGCACGGAAGTCTCCATAGCGCCAGATGTTGAGCTGATGGGAAGATAGACAGATTTTACAGAGTACAATTAGGGGAAACGTGATAACCTTTTCTGTGCTTTGAAAGAAGATTTATGTAACATATGCTGGACATTACAGGTTAAATGTTCAAATAAAAAGTAAAAAAATGATGGGAGGGTCAATGCGGGGCCATTTATCCTCATCACCATTAAAAATACTTTTGTGCTGGCCCATTTCAGTAGGCCTACAATGCCTCAGATAGCATCCAGTCTATTACTTGTCCTGTTCCATACACAGACCTTCTGCATCGCCTCATAAACCACCACTCGCATCCTCTAAATGCCGCCTCTACTACAGCCTGAACGGAAAAATGTGTATATTCATGCAAACAATGTAAAACTGTTCAGTATTTTCTATGTGTGTAAAGCAGCCTGTTTGTGTGGGATGTTTTTTTGGAAGGAGGCTCTCAGAGGCCTGTGCGCTGAGCTGTTAACGCTGTGATTCATAGATAATTAGCAACTGCACTAATTATCAGTAGTTATTAGGATGAATGAAATGAAGCCATTTCCCATTTCTCACATGACTTTGTTTCTCTTCCTCCCTAACACCCTGAAAACATGGCGGTGACTCTGATAGTAATAACAGTCACTACTGTAATCACCTCTGACTGGCTTATTGTCTGAGCTTGCAATAAGTGAACAAAAGAACACAAAAAGGAGCGACTGCTTTAAAATGTGGAGCCATGATGCTTGACATGGCACATAACGTGAAATCAGAGGGTTTATCGCAAAGTTCTAACGGTTTGTATCTTTAAAATTTCTTACTGGAGCATTTTAATTTTATTTTCTGAATAAGGTCAGTAATATTCTATATTAAAAACAAATCAATTTTCAGTTTCAGCTGCTGATGTCTAAAAGCCACATTTTTTTCCCTACTTACTGATGGTTTGTCTTAACATTAAAACACAAGTGGCTGGGACTAGTTGGTGACTCACATTTTCCATTATAGTCCCAATAAGTTCCGAGTGTCTGTCCCAAGAATCTAGCAAAGCATGTAGCTGCATTCTGCTAAACTGTATTTTAGCCCACTTCCACCCAAACCTGGTAGCTACCCCCACATTTATCATTTGTTGTACTGAATTTGGCAGATTTGGACCATTTTGTTATTATAATTATTTTGCTTCAGCACAGTTAAAAGAAGACATTTGGGGCTGTAGATCTAGATGTTTGCTGAAAAAAAAAATCTCAAGAAATATTTAAATGTTGTTCTATTCAAATGGGACGTTAAGCCCCTTTAATAATTGATATGTTTGCTTAATAACACAAACAGGAGTCAAAAAAACAAAACAAAATGTAGGCTATTGGTGTGGTGCAGATGCACATGCGCTGTTTGAGTAATTATATCAACGACATCACACAGGTGTGACCGGATAAGCAATCAGAGGCTATATAGCCTAGCGTTATCCGTAATTCAGTCCTACAGAGTCTTCTTGCGTAAAGCAAGGATTCTGAGTGACAGAGAGCTCTGGCGGTCATCCGGGATTCATAGAACCGTTGTTACATTTGTAACTTTCTTTCTATTTAGTCCCTACTGACCGCCAGAGGGCAGTGCTGAAAGCACTGAATGACTAGTATCAACAATGTCACAAGGAATCCTGAGACCTTTGGTACAAAAGCAATGTTTGGCCACAAGGTAACACCAGAACCCTCAGGGTCCCATCTGAGACATGAGGGGCTGACTGAAAAAGCGTGCAACTCACCGACCCTCTTTGCTGAGGCAATAGGCACCAAAAAAGCAGTCTTACATGAAAGCCACTTCAGGTCTGCTTGCGTCAAAATGGTAAATGGAGCTTATTTATATAGTGCTTTCCAGCCCCCTGTGAGGAGCCCCAAAGCGCTTTACAATACCAGACATCCACCCATTCATTCAGACATTCATACACCGGTAGTGGTAGCCTGCATTGCAAGGCGCCATCCAGACCTACCGGGAGCAACTTGGGGATAAGTGTCTTGCCCAGGGACACAACGACACGTGGTGGGCTGACGCGGGATTCAAACCTCCAACCTTCCGATCGGGGGTCGACTGCCATTACCACTGTGCCACAGCCGCCCCAGTGTGTCAAAGGCTCAAACGGAGGGAGGCACAAAGTTTCGAGAACGAAGGGCAGGTCCCAACTTGGTGCTCGGGTAGCTTTCGGCGGGTGCAACCTACGGGCACCACATAGAAAGAGAGAGACTAGATTATGACTTCCCACCGGACAGTCATTGATGCCGGCGTGATTAGAGGATATTGCTGCTACATAGACCTTAAATGTCAAAGGAGATCAACCTTTATCAAGGAGAAACTCTAGAATGGTGGGTACTGCACAAGAGACTGGGTTTTCATTGTGATCAGAACACCATTGGGAAAACAGACGTCACATGTTTTTATACTGCTGACGAGTAGAAGGTGCCCTGGCGCCCAAGATGATGCGTCCGACAGGGCTCAAAACGCCAGTCAGCTGCTGTCTTGGCCCTGCAGCAGCCACACCCACAGCTGAAGATGTTGAGGATTGGGGTGTCATAGCACCCCCCCCCCCACCTCTTCTGAGACAGCAAGTCCCTCCTGGTCGGAAGACACCATGGGATGTCCTGACAAACTCCGTAGTAGTGGGAACCATGGTCGTGCTGGCCAATATGGGGCCACCAATAGCATTCTGTGGCCCTCCTCTAGGACTCTGTGAAGGATTGGCCAAATCAGAGAAAGGGGTGGAAAGGCGTATAGAAGGACCCTTGGCCAATGATGAGCCAGCGCATCCTGGCCCAGCGCACCAGACGCCCCCGTAAAAGAGAACCATAGGGAACACTAGGTTGACTCCTCTTTCGCAAACAGGTCCACCTCCACTAGACTAAAACGGTCCAGATCATCCGCACTATGTCGCTGTGGAGGGACCACCCTCCCACAGCAGACCCTTGGCGTGAGAGAAAATCTGCGACCTGATTGTGTCGCCCTGGTAAGTATGTCGCCCATTCCAAGAGCACCCTGGACACACTGAGAAGCTGTGCTGACCTGGTGCCCAACCGTTTATGAGGTTAGCGAAAAGTGAATGGGAGCGGGTGCGCTAACGCTAGCCTTCATCAATAGAAAACAAGGCCAAGAAACTTAAGGAGACTAGCACCACTAGTTCAGAACCATTTACAAGGTTGGCGACAAGTGAATTGGGAGTGGGTGCGCTAATGCTAGCCTTCACCGATCAAAAACAAGGCCAAAACTCAAAGAGACTAGCACCACTAGCTCAGCCCAACTGTTTGTCAGGTTGGCAAAAGTTAATTGGGAAAGGGTGCGACGAACGCTAGCCTTCACCAATAAAAAACAAGGCCAAAACTCAGACTAGCACCGCTAGTTCAGCCCAACCGTTTGTGAGGTTGGCGAAAGTGAATTGGGAGAGGGTGCGAGGAACGCTAGCCGTCACCAATTAAAAACAAGGCCAAAACTCAAAGGGACTGGCATTGCTAGTTCAATCCAACCGTTGAAGAGGTTGGCACGTTTATGAGTAATTGATAGAAGGTGCGCAAATGCACCTTCTCAAGTAGAAAAACAAGACCAGAACACAGCTGGCTACGTAAATAAGACTCAGTAGAAGTAATACTTACTCACGTGTCGAACCTCACGTGGAAATTGCCTCCCAAAGCGGATGGAGCCACACCAGTGGCAACAGAAGAGCCACAATAAAGGCAGAGTAAATAATACTTGCATGATCCACACGGTAGCCTCCTCCCAAGGTGGACGGAACCACGAAATAAGCAAAAGCTACTCACCAGTGTTGAATCACAGTAGTCAATGCTGTGATTTTGGGAGAGGGGCGAAGCCACGCTAGCCCAAATGAAATACCTTGATGAAGGTTTAAACCGTTGCGGCCCGTGGAGGGTGAACACACTGCTCCAGCCTACAGGCAGTTGGACCTCCAGCGACGGTGAGAAAGGAAAATCCAAAAGCCTGTAGCCTTGGATCGAACGTGCGCAAGAAGAAAAAAGGACTGAATTACTGATAACGCTAGGCTATATAGCCTCTGATTGCTTATCCGGTCACACCTGTGTGACGTCGTTGATATAATTACTCGAATAGCGCATGCGCGAAGGGAACATTCAGTGCTTTCAGCACTGCCCTCTGGCGGTCAGTAGGGCTGAAATAGAACTGGACTTTATTTTGTAACAAAATATGTTTTGCTTCTCGTCTGAGGAGCAGATAAAACTGAGCACATTTTTCTTGCTTGAGATTGTGTGGACAATCAACCATAAATTGGGCTCTCCAGTGTAATTTACTTCAACTTTTTCAAATACACTGTCACCTCCAGTTTTATAGTGCTGTAAGTCGTAATGGTGTGGCTATCAATGTAATCTGAGACATCTTGGATAAAAAGGACTTTCTCTCCCATAGATGGCAGAGAGAATGAATTAGTGTTGCTACACGTTCTTGCTTTGGCTGCATTACATTCAACAGAAAGAAAGACAATTGCAGAATGAAGTAAAAAATAAAATAAAGCAAGATTGTGATTGGTATAAAGTTACTCACTCTGGCAGTCTTGGCAGATTCTTGACTGTTCAGATACTCTGTCACCTAAGGCAAAAACAGATGAGTCATTAGCATATCACATAACTGCGTCACACACAGAATTTTAAAAGATTACAGTAAATCAACGCATCCTTTCAACCTGCTTTGCCTCTGGAGATATTCTCTTTTAAACTTAACTGTAAGTTTTTTTTTTTAAACAAAGTTCACATTTTTGTCAAAAGAGTACTTGAACAGCTTCCATAAAACACAGACTGTAAAGAGCACAGTATTCTCAGAAGATCAACAGGATCAAGATAACACAGACAGTCTGGTTATGTCACTGCAGGGAATGTGGAACCCACAAGCGTGAACAACATTTTTGACGTCACGTTATTGCTCACTTTTTAGGGTCAGTGCTTTTTCCACAGTGAGGTGAGCACTTTGTGCCCAGTCCAACGACTTATGCCATCAAAGTCACTTGAGATGAGTGCAGCTCCTAAACCCTCGCACCTATCAGCCTCAGGCCAACACCTCGTCAGTTTGTAGAAGTGACTTCTAACCAAGTGCAGTCATAGGACGCCATAAGGGAGCCATGAGCTAAAGGGGGTAAGCCCCCAAATTGTACTCTTGTCTGAAAATTCTCAGAAAGGCTTTGTGACAGAGGAATCACAGATGTTTGAAAGAACATTACAATGTCTCGAACAGAATAATTTTTCCCTTAAAAAAAGACACTTCATCATAGAATCAGTTTTAATGTTTCTTCCTACTTATACTGTAATCTAGAATCATATATCACTAAGCAAATACAGTACTGGACACATGAAGAGGATATGGTCAGAGTCAGAGAGTCAGAGAGTCTTTATTGTCATTTGCACCGCATGTGGTACATGTGATGAAAACGAGATTATGTACACGGGGTCCCAGTTACATCCAACAACAAATGCAAGAGAAAAACAGTAATAACATCTAGAATTAACTAAGAAAAACATCATCTAGTAATACACTAGCTGGGCAAATGGCATTTTCCTCCATTTATTTAATATTATGTTGGACTAATGTGACATTGTTCAGTTAGAAGCATTACAGTAGTGAGTTAAGAAATAACTTTCTAATTCAGGCAATATAAATATAGTTGATACTCTGGACATACAGAGAAGGCCAGTGTGTGGTGTTGAGCATATTGGCCGCTTCTGCACAGCCATTTAGTCTGATTGAATGAACCGGTGATGAGTCATAGAGCAGGGGTGGGGGGCAGAGGAGGATGGAGAGATGGTGCTTGCTGCTGTGGGTACACGGTTAGTGGATGTATGGACCTTGGAGAGCTGGAGTGGCAACATATCTGGGGTGAAGCTGCCCTTCACCATTCTAATATCCCAGAGACCCATCAACACACACACGGTTGTTCTACATAGCAACCCAAGAGTATCACTTTTTCAGTATATGTTGTCAATTTTGTTTACCGTATATAACAAACAAATTTAGTCTTTTTTGGATTAGTGCACTGCTGACATGTGCATGACAGCTGAAAGAAATTGTCTCTAAACAAAAAACAAAATCAAATTTCACTTGCAGCAAAGAATAGTCCACGTAATGGATTCAATTGTGCTCCGTGTTTTGCCGCAGATTATAGCAGCAGATGAGTTGGCGTGCACACAAGCACCAGAACAAGCATGCCAGATGTTAAAACAGTCGAGTGGGATCGGGATGGATGGGACTCTGGAGTTTAATTGCTTAGCTAGCTTGTGCACATAGGTTGATTAGATAGCTATTTGCACTCGACACAGCCAAGACAACAGACATATAGCTGGATTGGACGGAGGCTGTGTAGAAGCACATCTGAGTGTGTGACTGGGGAAAGTGCTGTGACTGCACAAGGCATCCATCAAAGCCAACTAAAGGAGAGAGTTTTTTGGAAGGCGAAGGGATATGGCATGTTAATCCCACCAGGCAGATGTCACCATATGGTGAACCCAGCCAATGATATTTCACAGACACAAAAGGCTAGTGATGCCATTTGTGCTTTAGAGAGCTCTCACTGGCCATGGTAACTTCCATCTTTCCTAAGAGCAGCACCTTGGATGTTAGGTGGAGGCTAAAATGTTGTAAAGAAAGCCCGCTCATTCTCAATCAGTTCATCTGGACAGTTTCTTTTTAGCAGAAACGTTTCACCCTCACTCCAGAGGGCTTCCTCAGAGAAAGAACATTACAATGTCGACGAGGGACACGCCCCCAGAAACCATCTTGGCTACAGCAAACTGGTTGGTCCACATAAGTTGCTTACTTGGTGGGTTAACTTCAGTGTGCTTTGGACTACTCTGACTGAGGAAGCCCTCTGGAGTGAGGGTGAAACGTTTCTGCTAAAAAGAAACTGTCCAGATGAACTGATTGAGAATGAGCGGATTTGATACCTGGACTATTGAGAATTAACTTTCTTGTTGTAAAGAAAGGTTGCTTATCTGCCAATGTGTTTTTGATATCTAAAAACAAGAGGAACACATATGTGAAAACAGGCACAACAAATATTACATTTTTTTATTTAATCTGTACTTTAATGGTAATAGGTAAATGGAGCTTACTTATATAGCGCTTTCCAGCCCCCTATGAGGGGCCCCAAAGCGCTTCACAGTACCAACCATCCACCCATTCATACACACATTCATACAACACTTTAGAGTTGAGTCTGTGTCAGTGCAAAATGCTTGGTGACAGAGGCAGTCAAGAATACTACAGTATAATATGCAAAGATGAAACAGCTGCATTAAAATAAAATAAATCAGTACCGGTACTCTGATCAGGAGGGTGACTTTCCTGGTTCGTCCTCATCTTTTACCGTTCTCAATTCAGTGCAATGAACACAACAGCCAATCAGCTGAGCACTGACGATGGCTGGTTTTAAATTCGGAACAGCGCTACGCATCAGGCACCGGATCCTTCATTCACAGCTCCTCTATTGACTCCAGTAGAGAGGTATAATGGCTCATTTATGACACGAGCACATGCAAAACTCACCCAGCAGGGCAAAGACAAGTTTTTTTCCCTCATTCAGGAGACAACTGTGCCATCCAGTAGAGGAAGTATGAAAATGTTGGTGGCAAGACAAAGATGCAAAGGTGATTAAAAATATCAGCAGAGAAATTATTGTGGAAAAGGATTTTGGGTAAAAATCATTATAGGAGTTTGGGTATCAAAGAGCAGCTGGTGACAATGTTTGTCTGGATGACCCAACTGAGCTCCCATATGCTAGACAGATGCCATTATGGTGAGCAGTGGCTATAGACACTGGCAGTAGGTATTACACTGTTTAGCTAAGAATGTAACTGTATGAGTGACCATTAATATGCTTGATCAGTTCTTATTTACAAACCGAATTCCAAAAAAGTTGGCACACTAAACAAATTGTGAATAAAAACTGAATGCAATGATGTGGAGGTGCCAACATCAATATTTTATTCAGGATACAACACAAATCACAGATCAAAAGTTTAAACTGAGAGAATGTATCATTTTAAGGGAAAATATGTTGTTTCAAAATTTCATGGCGTCAACAAATCCCAAAAAAGTTGGGACAAGTCCATTTTTACCACTGTGTGGCATCCCCCCTTCTTCTTACAACACTCAACAGACGTCTGGGGACAGAGGAGACCAGTTTCTCAAGTTTAGAAATAGGAATGCTCTCCCATTCATGTCTAATACAGGCCTCTAACTGTTCAATCGTCTTGGGCCTTCTTTAGCCATTTTTACATGGACATAAGTAATCGGATCAAACGGCCATTCGGAATAAAAACGCGTCATGTAAACACCCTGTTCGGGTTATTTTTTGTTTATTCAGCGTGATCTGAAATAATTTGTGATCAGAACGAAACGGGTGGTTTACGCCGATTCATAACCCGAACGGTGCGCATGTAAACGCTTGATCTGTTCGTTTTTATCTGATGGTGAAAAACTGACCTGACTGCGCATGTGCGATTTTGTCATTTCCGCCTGGCTAGATGCTAATAATATTAGCATGTCGGGGAAGCAAAACTGGTCGGAGAGCGACACCACATTTCTATTAGAAACTTTGAAAGAGCTCAAAATGACCTGTGTTACCTGTAGCTCAGTCAGGGAGTGCAGTAACATCTCCACCGTCATTAAAACCTGTCGCGGGTCCATTTTGGGTGCTCAGGTTTGTTTACGTTCATCCCGGAAGTAAACCGGAAGTAGAATTTCTTCTTCAATGATTTTTTAAAGGAGAGTTTAAAACTCTGCGCATGTCAGTACTTCAGTTCATAACAAAGCCTGCTGCATGTAAACGCTCATCATGAACAGATTGTGCCCATGTAAACAATACATTTGAGTTATTTACCGGTAATCTGAAAACATTTCAATCCGGTCAAATAATTTTGCGCATGTAAACATAGCTTTTGTTGCACCTTCCTCTTTATGATGCGCCAAATGTTCTCTATAGGTGAAAGATCTGGACTGCAGGCTGGACATTTCAGTACCTGGGATCCTTCTCCTACATAGACATGATGTTGTGATTGCTGCAGAATGTGATCTGGCATTATCTTGTTGAAAAATGCAGGGTCTTCCCTGAAAGAGATGACGTCTAGATGGGAGCATATGTTGCTCTAGAACCTGAACAGTAGTTCTCTGCATTAATGGTGCCTTTCCAGACATGCAAGCTGCCCATGCCACAAGCGCTCATGCAACCCCATACCATCAGTGATGCAGGCTTCTGAACGGAGCGTTGATAACAACTTGGGCTATCCTTGTCTTCTCTAGCTTCCCAGTGTTCCATAAAGACCCCTGGCCCAGTGCAAACATCTGAGCTTGTTGAGCTTGCTTAGAAATGGCTTCCTCTTGCACTGTAGAGTTTCAGCTGGCAACGGCGGATGGAACGGTGAATTGTGTTCACTGACAATGCTTTCTGGAAGTATTCCTGAGCCCATTCTGTTATTTCCTTGACAGTGGCATTCCTGTTTGAGGTGCAGTGACGTTTAAGGGCCCGGAGATCACGAGCATCCAGTAGAGTTTTACGGCCTTGACCCTTACGCACAGCGATTGTTCCAGATTCTCTGAATCTTTTGATGATGTTATGCACGGTTGATGATGATAACTTAAAAGTCTTTGCTATTTTACGCTGGGTAACACCATTCTGGTATTGCTGCACTATCTTTCTGCGCAACAATGGTGGAATTGGTGATCCTCTTACCATCTTGGCTTCTGAGAGACACTGACACTCTGAGAAGCTCTTTTTATACCCAATCATGTTGTCAATTGACCTAATTAGTGTTAATTGGTCTTCCAGCTGTTCATTATATGCTCAATTTTTTTTTCAAGCAACTTATTGCTATTTGTCCCAACTTTTTTGGGATTTGTTGACACTGTGAAATTTTGAATCAACATATGTTTCCTTTAAACTGTTATATCTGATATGTCATCTATGTTCTATCACGAATAAAATATTGACATTTGCCATCTCCACATCATTGTGTTCAGTTTTTATTCACAATTTCTTTAGTGTCCCAACTTTTTTGGAATCCGGTTTGTACAACAAAATTGCAAGTTTGATTCAAATATTTAGGTTTTTATAACACAATTGCATTTAATCGAGTTGATATTGTACATTTAGGAACAAAATATGCATAAACACCATAAGTCAACTTTCCTGCATGCAGGTAACGATGATGGAAGCCTTGGTGGGAGATGGAGTGGAAGTGCGAGGCTTTTTGTAAGCTGAACGACAGGTGGTGTGGGCCTGGCTGTTTGGCACTGGTCGATTTGTATGACTGGCTGCAAATCTGCGAGAGTGAGCGCTGGCCCTCGTGCCTTGTCCAGGTGGTGTTCTGGTAAACGTGGTGTGAAAGTGATGGATGCGAGCAAGAGCGAGCATGGCCCTTTTTAACAGGTTGTGAGTGTCTGGTGCGTAGGTGAGCTGCTTGTTTTTCTTCATTTGAAAGCTTGTGAAAGTGATTTGGAATCAAGTACATATCAAAGCTAATCAAGGTCTTTAAACTGCGTATACACCTACAGTTGTTGCTAATGATACAGAATGTCAGGTGACTGAGACACTACTCAACCAGAAAGGAAACAAAAGTTTTTTGTTTTGTTTTGTTTTTTGCAAATGTGTTAACCCTAATCTCTACAAACTGTCACTATCACCCTTTTGTCATCATCTGGTTCATCAGTCCTTACTACCATTTCATCCCGATCGGAAGGTTGGAGGTTCGAATCCCGGTTCCTCACACCATGTGTCGTTGTGTCCCTGGGCAAGACACTTAACCCCAAGTTGCTCCCGGTAGGACTGGATGGCGCCTTGCATGGCAGTCTGCCGCTACCGGTGTTATGTGTATATGAATGGGTGGATGGTTGGTATTGTAAAGCGCTTTGGGGCCCCTCATAGGGGGCTGGAAAGCGCTATATAAATAAGCTCCATTTACCATCCATTTCATTCACTCCAGTTACAGTTTAACATTTTTCAGACTGCACTGAAGGCAGAAAACTCTGCACAAACCAGTTATCATCAGAGCATCTATGGGCACATAACATCTTTTATGTTTGAAGCTCACACAGTTTTAATTTGAGTGTACTTGGCGGAGAGTTCGTCCTAAGAGACGTCTCTCACTCAACATGCCCATGCATGAATATTGCACGGCAAGCAGAAAAGAGGCCAGAGCTTTTGGGGAAGTCTCTTCAGACTTGTCCTCATACAAGTGGTTTAATAGAAAAGAGCTTGTCTTTAAGCACTATAACTAACCAAGGCAAGAATCCTAGAAGTCTCGTCTGTGCGTGGGAAGAGGGAATTCCCAAATGCTGGTGAAAATACTGACATGCAACGCCAGCAACTTTAAGTAATCTACAAGAATTTGTGAAATGTGTTATAAGTATTTTGTCAAATCTACACTGCTTTGAGATTCACTGCAGCCGATTTGCATGTAAATGATGCAAACATTTCTTTAAGATAAATTTTGTTTTGCTAAAAATGTTTGGTCACTTATCAAAATCCACCTTTTTCTTCCCAATAATGAGCACATTGTGTGCATGAGTGTCACCCATCTGAGGAAAACTGGTTTTCATCTACTGCCTTCTGCCCCCCCCCNGTCGGAGAAGATCAGACAACTTGGTGGGAACTAATATGACAAGCCCACCAGCATGGTTTCATAGAGTTAAGAGGTCACGCTCATAGAAGACATGTGCACGTGTACAAACAAGTACACTCTCTAACACTCTCCCAAATTAGCTGGAAACAAAAGTCTCATGTAAATAAATCAGGGTTCCCAGCATTTCAAGAAAACCGAATTCCAAGTTTTCCAGAAATTCCAGGAGATTTTTCAGTCACATGAAATGCTCAGACCATAGCGTCTTAGAGCAGAATCCCATCCAGAGATGACAGTAGCCGTGTTTCCATCAAGGTTTCTAGCTGCGCAATTTGAAGTAGCGCAGCAGAAAAGCTTAATGGAAACGGCAAATTGCGAGGTTACTTCCTGAATTACGCTAAAAAGTTTTTACGCTCGCTTGAGGTGGTTTTTGGGATCTGCGAAAATGAGCAGCTGCGCAAAATGACAGATGGAAACACATTTGCCGACTCGTGCTGCCGTAGCGAAAATTCACGTCACGTGACTGATCAGCTGTTTCCGCTCCGGACAACATGTAACATCGCTAAAACTAGTTGGCATGACAGAATAAATACAACTCGCCCGATAGCAACACGTACCTGAAATATTCTCTCCATTTTGATGAGATGTGTGGCCGGGTTCTGTTTTCAACTGCTACTTCCTGTTTACTGTAGACATGCGCAGTGCTGACGTCTGACGTAATGACGCTGACGTCTGACGTAATGACGCTGACGTCTGACGTAATGACGCTGTGTGCGGCTTGGAAGAAGCGCTTCAAGCCAGCAGATGGAAACACTTCTGATCTGCATTAATTTGTATTTACATATTTGCGAGGTAGCTCAAATTTCGCAATTAAAATGGATGGAAACACGGTTTGTAACTAAGTACTGTACTGAATTCAGAACTAAAACTCAATTATACTAGAAACGCATTAATCCATCAGATCAATATCAGATTTCCTGAGTTATCCCTGATTTGACGTTTTCTCTGTTTGGTTTGGAAAATGTGAAAGTCATATGATTTCCAGAGTCGTTGAGAACCTGATAAATACTAAATGATCTACCAGTATTAAGAGTTTTACTCTCTTTCTTCAAGTAAAATATACCGGTAGTTGACATATCTACCACTTCCACTCCCCTCCTCTGTGTTTTTGAACCGGCAAGTGATTGGGAAAATTGAATCTTTTAAGTATGCACAACATCTGTTTAAGGTGGAACAGCGTTTGTAAAGCAGCGTGTACTGTATCAGCTAGAACATGTCAAAAAGGCAGACACAGCAGTGGCAGTAAGTGTGTGTGTACTCAATAATGAGCGAGCAGAAAAGATCCATTAAAAGACTTCATCTCTAACTTTACTTGTAAATTAGGTATTGAGCCATTGGTGGGGAGAAGTCATGCTGTCACACAGTTGTGGAGCTCAGTGGGATATGTGTTCATTTTAAAACTTTATTAGGATAAGAAGAACACAAATGATGACATGAATGGGGAGGGTAGCAAGCTGAAAATGTTGCAGACATGTCTAAGACCATTTTTAGATGATGTGGTGAAAAATGTAGGTTTGAGTTGATTAAAATCCAATAGTTTTCTGTTCTCATTTTAACTGGTGTTTTTTCCAACGTTAAACATTTTTGTTGACCAATGCTTTTTCTAAATAGATAGTCATGTGTTTTCTTTTTGGTTAAGGACCAGAAATGAATGACAATAGCAAGGCTAAATGAACGTATTTTTTGTTGCCATGCATTTCAAATACTCATTACTACACGTAATATAATCAAGGTCCAAAGTCGTGCTTTGACAGTATGATAGCAGTAGACGATGTGATACAAACAAGCTGCAGAACTGCGCTTTGATAAATGGAACAAGCCATCCCTGCAGGCATCCTATGCGTGAAACTCCAGGCTGATTTCCGGTATGGATTCCCCACATCCAGCTACAGTTCTATCTTCATCCTCACTCACAGATTCCATTAACACAATTACCCTGGTGTGCCATTAACTACAGAGGGAGATCTGTGAACTATAAAAGCTGCAAATGAGGCTGTTTGTGTACAAAAATAATAATAACAGGAGGGGGAAAAAAAAGGAAAAATTGCTAAACATTTTAAGTTGGTCTATGGCAAAAATAGTCTCCTCTGACCCCTTAAGCCTTAAGGCTTTTACAACTGTATATATTGTGCTGTACAATGTTCATATCTATATGTATATCCATATCCATCTATATCTACATATCCATCCAACCCCATCTCCTCTCCTCCATATTATATATATATATATACTGTATATATAT
>JBBPBX010003354.1:51584-67290 GCA_038048925.1 Garcialebias charrua
ATCTTTATCTACATATCCATCCAACCCCATCTCCGCTCCTCCATATTATATATATACTGTATATGTATACTGTATAAGAAAGTCTGTGTGTGAAGTGAATGCAACCACAATACAGAGGAAAAGGATACAAAGACAAAAAAATAAAACCATATTTCCCAGGGGGGGCTCCTGGGTAATTAAAGATTCCAGGACTCATCTGTTGCTCGCTCTCTAAGGAGGACACCTCACAGCTGTTTTCCTTACAGTCTGCCTTCTGCTGACACACTCAAACACATTGCATTTCAATAAACACCTTACAAAAGTGTTCATAGACACCAGATAAAATATGACTACTCTTGCTATATCTTAATCTAGTCTCTTAGTAACATACTGGAAATGAGGTGTGGGTAGATACAGCGAGTTAGATGCTGGTTATTTATAATAACTGCGCCAGCAAAAAAGTGACAGACACATCTGTATTTGTAAATGACTTGTTATTAGCGCACTGGACATTATTGGCTTGTAACGTTAATGAACTTTGCGTGCTAGCAGCGGTATCTGTTAGCGGAGGTGACTGGACAAGACAGCACCAAGTGGCCAGCCACAGTTTGAATCAGTCATATTGCTGGCAGCTGCTGACAGAAAACACTGGTGAAAAGCAGCAGAGCACAACAGATAGCGCTGCTAACCACACAGCCATCTTCCACTTGAGCTGCCATGACAGACTCATTACATCTTGGACAAAGAAATATCAGGTCTGGGTGCGGTTTTATGTGAGCTGGTCAAAAATAGCTGCTGCAGGCACTTTCTGTGTACCCAATCATGCAGAAAGAAAATATGTTTAAAGTCTTTTTGTAATTTTGTTGAGCTGGTTATCTTTTCCTCCACTGCTATAAAGGAGACCATATTTATGCCTTGTAATTCCACACTATCACTTCAAATAGTAAGAGACATTACAAGCAAAATACAATGTAGTCCCACAGGGCAACATCAGCGGATTCAAGTCGCAAATAATCACACACAACTGCGTTTTAAATCACAGCTCATGATGAGGCCACTGCCAGGTCTGATCTGAGCTGTTCTCTACTCTAATTCCTGAGGATTACTGCTCATCATGACATGACACTGAATAACAAAATGCAAATTGGAACATGGAAAAGCCAAACAATTCTCCTTTCAATCGCTTAGTTGGGACAATGTGAATACCATATTGGCAAAGAAATGTTGAGGGAAGAGAGGTAGGTTAATGTCGGACCTGGGCCAAAAGAAAGAAATAAAATAAAAAAAGAACAAAAGGATGAAAAAGCATTGAAAACTACATGAGCAAGTAAGTGATAAAAAGAAGTGTGATAAAGATGTGATCTGTGGTACTAGAAAAACACTTTGGTGGCGTTAAAACTGGCAAAGTGAGATGAAATGCAAGAAATTAGACTTTGAACAATGTGTGGACAAAAACATTAGGAGGGATAAAGAAAGAAGCACATTAGTGTGTGAGCCAGCGTGGCATGTTGCCATCGTTGAGGAGTTTGTGGTGCCAGGACCGTTTAAAAATGGCTTTATCTATAGTCCCTATGCCTGAGGAGGGGAAAGCATCAGCACGGTGGCACAACTGGTAGAGCTGCTGCCTCTCAGCGAGAAGGTTGCCGGTTCAAATCCCGGCCCGGGGGCCTTTCTGGGTGGAGTTTGCATGTTCTCCCCGTGCATGCGTGGGTTTCCTCCGGGTACTCCGGTTTCCTCCCACAGACCAAAAAACATGCTTGTTAGGCTGATTGGTGACTCTAAATTGACCCTAGGTGTGAGTGAGAGAGTGGATGGTTGTTTGGTGTGAGTGAGACAGGTCCCTCTTGTAAATGAGTCCCCGTGACTCAACGAGGCTAGCCTGTATAAATAAAGGTTGAATGAATGAATGAATGAATGAATCAGATCAGGGTGTAATACGTTAAAACGAGGAGGAATTAAATGTGGGATTTTTTTTTTCAAGAAACTCTGCTAACATCCACCATCTTTACAACCATCATTTTTTTCTTTCCAAAGATGATTTTTATTACAAAGTATTTATAGTAAATCTTATTACCTATTTTCATTCTTGCTGTCACTGTCACAACACACAAGCGTGGCATAGAATTGAACCTAAGACCTTTCAATCCCAAGTCCGCTGTGCCACAGCCGAGCCGACCCTATTCTAGAGAAAAGTCTGCTTGTCTACGACACAACACAGCACCCTCCCTTCCCCCTTAACTCGAGAACAGTAGTTGCCAGCGGGGGCAATCAGACCAAATGACATGGTTGACACTGTTCTAAATCTGGCTGCCTCAGGCAACTATTACTGAGCCGCAGAGCTTTGCTAACATCTCATTTATGACATCAACATGTTGATTACATGTACCAGTGGCAGCAGCTTTACATGGCAGCCTCTTGTACCTGGCAGTCTAAACAGCACATCTTTCTCAGGTACATTTTCCTGTACCTCAGAGATCTGTGAAATAAAGGAAAACACCTACAGGCTCATAGCCTCCTCTGTGTTGCACATACAAAGGGTCTCTACTTTGCATTTAAAAATGTACCAACAGTGAAGAAACTGAAACAAAGTGATGTGGGAAGGCCTCACAAATACAAACCGGATTCCAAAAAAGTTGGGGCACTAAACAAATTGTGAATAAAAACTGAATGCAATGATGTGGAGATGGCAAATGTCAATATTTTATTCATAATAGAACATAGATGACAGATCAAAAGTTTAATCTGAGTAAATGTAACATTTTAAAGGAAAAATATGTTGATTCAAAATTTCACAGTGTCAACAAATCCCAAAAAAGTTGGGACAAGTAGCAATAAGTGGCTGGAAAAAGGAAATTGAGCATATAACAAACAGCTGGAAGACCAATTAACACTAATTAGGTCAATTGACAACATGATTGGGTATAAAAAGAGCTTCTCAGAGTGTCAGTGTCTCTCAGAAGCCAAGATGGTAAGAGGATCACCAATTCCACCATTGTTGCGCAGAAAGATAGTGCAGCAATACCAGAATGGTGTTACCCAGCGTAAAATAGCAAAGACTTTTAAGTTATCATCATCAACCGTGCATAACATCATCAAAAGATTCAGAGAATCTGGAACAATCGCTGTGCGTAAGGGTCAAGGCCGTAAAACTCTGCTGGATGCTCGTGATCTCTGGGCCCTTAATAATAATAATAATAATAATAATAATACTTTATTTATAAAGCCCTTTAAAACAACCACAGCTGCAACAAAGTGCTGTACACATAAAATCAAGAACATTTAAACAAAGAGTAGTTAAAACATTAAGATCAGTAAAAACAATAAAAACAGTGCTGAACAAATTCAGTCTGCTAAAAGCCAGTGAGTAAAAATGTGTTTTTAGAAGAGTTTTAAAACTGGACAGTGAAGGAGCTTGTCTGACGGGAAGAGGGAGATCATTCCACAGTTTTGGAGCAGCAACAGAAAAAGCTCTGTCCCCTCTGAGCCTCCGTTTGGACCTCGGCACCTCCAGAAGCAGCTGATCAGCTGATCTGAGGCACCGAGCAGGAGAGTATGGGTGAAGCAGCTCAGAGAGGTAGGATGGAGCAAGACCATTTAAACTTTTAAAAACAAATAAAAGAATCTTAAAATGAACTCTAAAATGAACAGGCAGCCAGTGGAGTGAAGCCAGAGTGGGGGTGATGTGCTCCCTCTTATGAACTCCAGTTAGAAGCCGAGCAGCAGCGTTCTGGACCAACTGGAGACGTCTGAGGGAGGACTGGCTGACACAAGGTAAAGAGCGTTACAGTAATCCAGCCGAGAGGTAATGAAGGCATGGGTTACTGACCTTTAATTTTGTTGCACTTTGTAGCACTTTGAGATTTTCATTAATGAAAAGTGCGTTATAAATTAAATTCATTATTATTATTATTATTACTGTTTCCAGCTGCTGTTTTGTAAGGATGGGCTTTACCTTAGCCAGCTGTCTGAGGTTATAAAAACTGGTCTTGACCACCGTTCCAATCTGTAAATCTAATTTAAAATCACTGTCAATTTTAAAACCCAAGTTAGAAACAGTTTTCTTCACATGTGGTGCCAGAGGGCCCAGATCAACAGGGCAAGGTTCACAAGAGCTCCCTTAAACGTCACTGCACCTCAAACCGGAATGCCACTGTCAAGGAAATAACAGAATGGGCTCAGGAATACTTCCAGAAAGCATTGTCAGTGAACACAATCCACCGTGCCATCCGCCGTTGCCAGCTGAAACTCTACAGTGCAAAGAGGAAGCCATTTCTAAGCAAGCTCCACAAGCTCAGACGTTTGCACTGGGCCAGGGGTCATTTAAAATGGAGTGTGGCAAAATGGAAGACTGTTCTGTGGTCAGATGAGTCACGATTTGAAGTTCTTTATGGAACACTGGGACGCCATGTCATCCGGACCAGAGAGGACAAGGATAGCCCAAGTTGTTATCAACGCTCCGTTCAGAAGCCTGCATCACTGATGGTATGGGGTTGCATGAGCGCTTGTGGCATGGGCAGCTTGCATGTCTGGAAAGGCACCATTAATGCAGAGAACTATGTTCAGGTTCTAGAACAACATATGCTCCATCTAGACGTCATCTCTTTCAGGGAAGACCCTGCATTTTTCAACAAGATAATGCCAGACCACATTCTGCAGCAATCACAACATCATGGCTACGTAGGAGAAGGATCCGGGTACTGAAATGTCCAGCCTGCAGTCCAGATCTTTCACCTATAGAGAACATTTGGCACATCATAAAGAGGAAGGTGCGACAAAGAAGGCCCAAGACGATTGAACAGTTAGAGGCCTGTATTAGACATGAATGGGAGAGCATTCCTATTTCTAAACTTGAGAAACTGGTCTCCTCTGTCCCCAGACGTCTGTTGAGTGTTGTAAGAAGAAGGGGGGATGCCACACAGTGGTAAAAATGGACTTGTCCCAACTTTTTTGGGATTTGTTGACGCCATGAAATTTTGAAACAACATATTTTTCCCTTAAAATGATACATTCTCTCAGTTTAAACTTTTGATCTGTGATTTGTGTTCTATTCTGAATAAAATATTAGATGTTGGCACCTCCACATCATTGCATTCAGTTTTTATTCACAATTTGTTCAGTGTCCCAACTTTTTTGGAATCCGGTTTGTATTTAAGAGAAATTGTAGATACAGGCAGCAACCCTGTCCAGTTCCAAACCAACAACAGCCCTGCATCTAATATAAACTCCTGTGCTGCTGGTTAAAACAATATGGGCAAGGGAAGTCTGAGATTGTCATTTTATGTTCCCATACAGTGGCAAAATTAGCTCTCTGCATTTAACCCATCGCACCTGGGATACACCCGGTGGAGCAGTTGGCAGTTATGGAAGCACCCGGGGAGCACTTGGAGATTACTGTATTTTCCACTGTACCCGTCACACCGTCCTATAAGTCGCATCAGTCCAATTATGTCTAAAAAAAAGTGGAAAAAAAAATCCATAAATATGTCAAATCACCATATATGTTGCATGTATTATGCGTCACCACTGACAATGTGGGTCGATGTTGTGCCAAAAATCAATGGGCTGCCAAATGGCGGCCACATGCACAGGAGGACTTTAACAAGAATTTAACATGGTTAACACTTAAAAACATTTATTTGTTTGCTTGAAATTATAGCAAATCTGATCTGAACCCGAGTGGTGTTCTTTTATTGGACTTCTGTGCTTGTCATGGATTTTCCATAACGAACACCATGTTCAAGCATAAGGTGTCCATATGTGCTCTTGGCACCAGGACACCCTAGGTCGCAGTTCGATGATCGACTTTGTTTTCGTCTCATCTGATCTGCGGCTGCATGTCTTGGACACTCGGGTGAAGAGAGGGGCGGAGCTGTCAACTGACCACTACCTGGTGGTGAGTTGGCTCCGATAGTGGGGGAGGATGCCGGTCAGACCTGGCAGACCCAAATGTATTGTGAGGGTCTGCTGGGAACGTCTGGCAGAGTCTCCCGTAAGACGGAGCTTTAACTCCCACCTCCGGGAGAGCTTTGAACATGTTCCGAGGGAGGCGGGGGACATTGAGTCCGAGTGGGCCATGTTCCGCGCCTCTATTGTCGAGGCGGCTTATCGGAGCTGTGGCCGCAAGGTTGTTGGTGCCTGTCGTGGCGGCAACCCTCGAACCCGGTGGTGGACACCGGCGGTGAGGGATGCTGTCAGGCTGAAGAAGGAGTCCTATTGGGCCTTTTTGGCCTGTGGGACCCCGGAAGCAGCTGATGGGTACCGGCAGTCCAAACGGCATGCAGCTTGGGTGGTTGCTGAGGCAAAAACTCGGGTGTGGGAGGAGTTCGGAGAGGCCATGGAGAATGACTTCCGTACGACTTCGAGGCGATTCTGGTCCACCATCCGGCGTCTCAGGGGAGCAAAGCGGTACGCGACCAACACCATTTATAGTGGGGGTGGCGTGCTGCTGACCTCAACTCTGGATGTTATGAGTCTGTGGGCAGAATACTTCGAAGACCTCAATCCCACTGGCATGTCTTCCACTAAGGAAGCGGAGCCTGGGGACTTTGGGTCGGGCTCTCCAATCTCTGGTGGAGATACGGTACATTGCTGTGGTGGTCTCAATCTAGAAGAGGATTCATAGCTTGGATCAGTGGAAAGGTTCCCACAATTTGGATCATATTGGATTAGATCGTCCGGCAGGACTCAAGGCTGCAGAAAATTAAACTGTCTGCCTGAAGTGGAAAATATTCATGCTTATGTCAAATCTGACTCCCCAAACAGCCTTGGAAAGGTTGGATATCAAATTTCTCCTGGGACATGAGCAACTGAGGAAAAACAACTGCATCTATCTATCACGTACCCCACCCCCTCCCCGGAGAACTCTCTGTGAGCGCTTATCAGAGGTGCCGGCTGGTAACATCAACAGAACTGTTGCTGATCTGAAAAAGGCTTATGGACTAATCTCACTGCCTTGACCTCAAATGCATATGTGATTGTCTTAACAGCTGGTAGAGTTTTTTGATTTCTCATATAGTGTCCAAACAGACAAGATGTGAAAGATCTTTTTTGTAATACCACCCCCTACCCTCATGGTATCTACTCCTTTTTTCATATCTAAGGTTGTGGCGGCGCCGAAATGGCTGCGGCTTCGTGCACTCGGCCCATCTTTAAGACGACTGTGCGTAATTCAGTCATGTTGTATTGTGCCTTGGTGTAATGTCAATGTCAATAAAGATATTCTGATTCTAATATTCTGATTGCTTTGGCCTATAAGTTGCATGGCATGTAAATGATGCAAAAAAAAAACAAAAAAACAAACAAACAAGCGACTTATAGGCCGAAAAATACGGTAGGTGTCTTGCTCAGAGACACCACGATGTGGAAATGGCTGGGAGTCAAACCGCAACTTTCTGGTCCTCATCGGCTGCCCTGCTTCTACCTCATCTTGGCCCCACAAGCACATACACATCACACTCAAATGTAAGAGCTTCGTATTAAAATCCCACTAAGAATACCCACAAAATAATTCAGGGTAAGCATTAGATATTGCATGTGTGGGGCACAATAAGCAGATTGATATGTACATTACATTGAAATAGTTGTCTGTTTTCAACCTATTTTTTCTTTTTACAACCCAATTTTAATTTCCTTCTCCTTAAAATTAAAAAAACCCAGCAGAAGGCATAAGATCATGATTTCAGCCTGACTTTCATACTGCTCGTCCCTTGCTGTGAAACTGTGAAACAATAGCTGCCCACATGGTGTGCATTGTGAGCATTTACTAGAATACAGCTTGAGGTGGAAAGGTACTTGAAAAGGAAATGAACTCCAAATGGATGAATATCGGTCCTTGCTCTCAGTCTTTTGGGACAATGCCACCCTCAAAGACTGGTGTTATCCTTCAGTGCACTTAAGACTGACTATTAATGGATGCTCAAGTGCCAATGAACATTACAACCCATCTGTCATATAATGCTTTAGAACTTGAGTACAGATTACAGTGACCATGTTCCAATCTGGATAAAGAACAGAGACAAAATGGATGGAATAGGAAGAAGCCACTTTTACAAGAGGTCTGATAGTCTGGATGAGTGAAAGAGGGTGTAAAGTTAGGAGGTCTGCATGCTGCACTATCAAAGGCTAAAAGAGATGAAGAACGAGGCACTGATCCAGAGGGCGGCCAAAGGCTATTTCTTAAAACATTTTTTGGCTGTTGCTCCTGCAGGACTGTATTTTTTGTTGTGGCACCAACAGCAGGTGTCATGCCGCTCATGAATCTTTAAGTCGGCGTGCATCTTGGAAACAAATGACTCCACCTTCACAAACACTACTGTTGATCACTTGAACAAAGTAAAAACTGCAACGGCAAATCCAAGCATCTGACACAGAAAAGAGTTTATCTATACCAAGTGACTTTTTAAGAGAGAAATCCTTCAGATCAATAGATATGATGAATAAGAAACTAGTCTTGCCAAACTTGAGCTCATTTCACCAAGTAGAAAAACGTAGAAGATCAGCAATGGCTCAGAAATTGGAAATGGACGAATGGAATTATCAACAAGTAAATTTGTAGAGCTTTACTTCAACACATACTTATAAGCACTTTGGCAACCCTGCTGCTTGTTAAGCTTTCTCCAGATCAAAATATCCATCTGTAGCCAGCAAGGAGGGGGCAAATGCGTGTGGAGGCACATCTGTTGCATACTAAGCAGGAACCACAGGATTCAACGAAACCTAAATCTACATGAGCAAATTATAAGCCTATTAGACGAATAGCTCAGAGATTTTAATCACTGTCGTTCATCTGTAGGTTTCATTATCCCAAGACTGAATTATGATCACTGGCTATTCTGTGGAGGCCAGAAGTCAAAACAATTACAACGATGCAAAGACTGAGGTGGGAAGTGAGATGTTACTGACAAATGTGTTCTTCCAAAAACGTCAATTAAAGCTGCAGTATGTAGCTTTTTTTATGAACATATTTCTTCACTCTGTCACTACCTCCTGACAGACTGATGTTAGCCAGGTAATCTCTGAAAAAAAATTAAAAAAAAATATTGTCCCCTTGCTTCTCCAGGTGGTAAATAAGCATTTCTAAAAAGAAAAGGTGACCCGCCATTTTCCAGCCAATAAAAACAGAGTTTGTAACCAGCCAATAAAAACAGAGCTTGAATTTGAATCAGCCAATAAAAACAGAGCTTGAATTTGAAATTCAACAGACCACAAGGGGGCAGAGCCACATATGGCTCTGAGGGGGAGGGATCAGAATGCTTTGCCTGTTGAAAATATTTCTAACTGCTGCAGTTCTACAGAAACTGCATACTGAACCTTTAAAGGTATAAACATTTAAACACCGTGGGCACATTCATGTTTCTTCATGCATTCAATTCTGAAATGGAAACGGACCAGTATTAGAGCCGTAACTACAGCAAGAACGAGTACGTCCCTTTTCCTTATCTTTCATGTACAGAACAGGTCTGTGGGGTAATTAATTAGCATGAATAAAAAGTAAACGAGCAAAGCTTCATGGTTTGACAAAACAGCCACCATCGAAGTCAGATTGTAGAGGTGTTTAAATATGTGCAACTGTGGACTGACACGTGACAAGGGGTGGATAAAGAGTTTGCAATTGAAAGCCTGTATTATTTTCCATTTAACTGTGAGCTTACGTCTACCCAAAATAAATCTATCCACCAAAACTCATGCAACGTGCGCATCAGCATTGGAACGTTTTCATCTAGAGCAGCAAAATGGTGAGCCAAACATTTGTGAAATTTCACCCACTAACTAAGGGAAATGCAGAAAGAGTTGCGTACAGTACTTTATGCACTTACAAAAAGATGAAACGTTCCCGTCTCTACGCTGCACCCTGCTTGTAGGAAACATTTTGACCAGGAAGATTTCAGATGAACAGGGGGCACATTTTTCTGAAGGTGCTC
Source organism: Garcialebias charrua (assembly GCA_038048925.1). Taxonomy (NCBI): domain Eukaryota; kingdom Metazoa; phylum Chordata; class Actinopteri; order Cyprinodontiformes; family Rivulidae; genus Garcialebias; species Garcialebias charrua. The sequence continues at coordinate 61,484 of JBBPBX010003354.1, forward strand.
AGAAAAAGGTGACGTTGGCATTTCATGTCCTACCTTCAATTTATCTTTTAAATAACAGTGGAGCTTTTTTTTTTTACCTCTGCGCACATCGGCACAAATAAGTAGGGATGAATATCAAATTCAACCCCTAAACTCCCAAATCACTGCCAGTGGTTCATCTGTGTCTCATTCAACAGAAAACTGAGAGTTCTGATTAAAAACAGCTCGACTTTGAGACAATTTCATATTACGCTTGTAAATAACAGGGACTGAGGCGGATGATGCGACCAATACTGTACTGCAAAAGGCAAAACAAAAAGGGCCATCTTTGTTGGCAACCTTTCCATCATGTTGTCAGACACGGCTCTAAACAATTTCAGACTGACGGCTCAAATACAAGCACTTTTCCTTTGACATGGTTAACTACCCTGCTGTATCACAAACTGCAGATGCTGTTAAAGAGGAAATAAATGCAAATTTAACTTTTTTTAGCTAATAAAACTCCCTAGAATGTGTTTAAAAGGTTTCATAGCACTATGTCTGTGTTAATTTTCATGTAATTGTTCGTATTTGTTTAAATCGGCAATATTTGGTCTAAAAACGTGTTTACGGTAGCCCTATGGGTTGAACAGAGGTTATTGCACCTTAATTTTCTTGTTGGTCTAGGATTCGCAAAGTGACGTGATTTCGCAAGCTTTCGTCACGAACTTGGTTCAAGCAGAGCCAATCCCCTGCGGAGATGAGACGGTCCTCACTGCAGTTCATACCTTATATGGGAGTGGTACATTTCACTCATGAAAAGCTCAGCAGCAAAGCATATTATAGTTTTCGGAATGGCACTAGTCATTTGTGTATTTTAACTTGTTTATTTTAAAAATATTTTTCACTTCATCGAAACTGTCTGGTTGTATTTGTTTTAATAGTGTGCGACAGAGGAGCGATGTGTGAATGCCAAGTTGGGTCAGTGGTGTAACAGTTGGGTTGAGACCCGGGAGACCTGAGTTCGAGCCTGGACACGGAGAACTTTGGGTATTTTTTTTTTAAGCCTTTGGTTTTGGATAGATCGGGTGGAATATATAAAAACATCTACATGTTTATTCTTGTTGCTTGGTTATGTTGTTGGCTAAACTTTTAGTTTGTTTTAGGTTGTTTGCTGGAGGTGAAGGCAGCAAAAAAACCCACCTCCTCCCCCCTTGTCTCTCAACACACCCATTTTGAGGGAGATTTTTGAATTTGCTTCGGGGGCGGAGTTAAAGCTCCACAGGGCATTTAGTTCTCCTTTAAGGAGTTGCAGTTCGGACCACGTCTGACTGCAGGGACATCTGTGTCTATCAATATTTGACACCTAAACCAGAGAAAGGAATCTAGAGAACGAGATGCTCCAGAATTCTCTTGATGAAACATTAAAATTAGACATAAAAAATGTCTATTTATAAAAGTAAAGTGAAAGGATTGTCTCTTACCATCTTCTGCAGATGCTTCTCCTTGCGGATGTCCACCATGACAAAACCCTCTTTGACCAAGCCGAGGCCGGCGTCATCCTTGGTGTCTCCAAACTGTATTGTGACGTGTGGGCAGGTGGCACCTGAATACTCCACATTCATCAGGCACTGGGTGTTCTGGATGTCCCGCACAATGCAGTCAACCACATCCGCACGGGCATCGTCCTGAAGAAGCAAGAGGACAAAGATTGTTTAATAAGAAAGGAAGGATGCAAGAAAGGCAAGGACATATATAAAACAGTACTATTTGTTCACAAAGAGTCAATAAAACTGTGTCCAACATGTTAGAAAAATGCTGGCAACGAATCAAATTGGTCAGTTTGTTCAGCTACTTCAAGAAAACTGTCTTTTTTTCTTATCTGAAGTCCTCATCATAAGGCTGTCTTCTTCTCTTCACACTCAGGTAGCTGCCTCACCCTCTCCTTTTCCTAACCTTCGCCCCTCTGAAAGGCCACTATTTGATCGAACATATGGCGAGGACAACAGAACAGCTGCAATACAATCCAGACCTCGTGTCCTCTAGCAGTCAGGGTGAAAACGAGACAAACAAGGGAGTCGCACCTTCAAAGACAAGACGATAGTAATAATATTAATAATAATAATAATAATAATAATAAATTGAATTAAAAAATCAGTTCCTGCCCATTATTCATCCCTTACACCATCTATCTCTTTGCTTCCTTTCTTTCTCGCCCTGGTCTTGTCTCCATGGCAACCGCCTTACAGCTAGCCACCCTTGGGCATGTGCATGTGTGATGTGTGTGTGTGTGTGCGAGCGAGCGTGAGAGCGAGTGTGAGCAGGGAGGCTTGTTCGAGGCGAAAAACTAAGGGGCTTTTTTTGTCCCTTGCTCAACCCCCCCTCCCCCTGGTCAACTTGTCACCGGCGCTGTGGGGAAGCTCCGGGCACGAGGCAGACAAAGAACAACAGAGGGAGAGCCGACTGTAAAAAAAAAAGAAAGAACAGGATGACACGTATAAAGAGACGATGCAAAATTAAAGAGAGCATCTGTAGAGGCTTGTGTGTATGGACGGGAGCAAAACCCTAAAACAACAACGTCTAAAATCTACTTTGACTTTTATTTTATTAAAAATAACATCATTCAACTGTAACCAAATATGTCAGAAACGTCAATGCCTCTTATTCCTCAACAACAACAAAAACAACAACACCTTTTTAAACTGCAGCTTTAACATCAAATGTGTCTTGAATGTGCTTCCAAACTATTAAAGACGACCTTCATGAGAACACGACCACAGAAGTCTTCAGAAAACCATGTTATCTGAGAGGTTTTATTTTTATTTTTGACGTGTTATGTGTCCTTTACTTTTCACTTTCCGTTTTTAAAAGTAAATCCTATGCTGCGGTGGATTTTGCCATGACGGTGATTAGAAAATGTCAACGGTAAATAAACAAGCCTGTTAGATTGACAGCGTAGCTAATTTTGACTGGACTTTATTTTTTATTTTTTTTATTTGGCACGTTACAGCAATTCAGACAGTTCATTTAATTTCAGGAAAATTATTGAGCGAAGACGTGTGAGCTTTCATGCCAGTCATTAAGAGAAACTAAATAAAGTAGTAGCAACAGTGAGGCATGATGAAATGACGTACGCAACGCCTCCTACTTTGAGTCACGTCACCGGAATGCAGCTTGATTAAAAGTTTCTTCTTATCCCGTGGAAACAAAAGAACAGTAGGAGTTTTCCATGACTGCGACGTTTTTTTTGAAGATGCTGTCACTTTGTAGAATACTTGATGTGAAACAACAGGGATGCAGCCGTAAGACAGACTTCTAGTGCCAGGAAAATAACTTTTCTGAGCGGCTACGAAGCCAATTAAGACTTGTGGAGACAGACGTCTTGTGCAGGGCACTGGGTGGCAGCGCACCAGAGAAAGGTAGCAACCTTTCTAGGAACGGTTCAGCACAAGTGGGGGCACCCTGCTGTCAGCGTGGCAGGCGGCAAAACACAAGAAGGAAGGAGCGAGATGAAACGGAAGAGCAGATGCAGAGTGACAAAGACGGAGTGAGCAGGAGAGGTGTAAGGTGCATGTCAGCTTCAAACATGTGGTTCGGCTTTTTGTTTGTTTGTAACACGGAGGTGATGCTGGTGTCCCCTGGGCAGCACCAACAGATGGGCCACTTTATTGCAGACTCATGAGACAGCTGACAGCACAGCTCAGCGCTACCAGCTTTCACGAACAAAAGGCAACAACAAAATCTGAAAGGATGATGTGGTTGAAACTAAATAACCCATTAGTTTATTCTTTTATCATGGCCACTTAAATAAAAACAAACCTCACCACTCTGCAGCCACAGACAAATGCAAAAACAAAACTCATCTTGTTAAAAAGCTTTCTAAACGGATAAAAATGAATCCGCTGAAATGTTTCCTGCAAGAACAAAAGGCAGGATTTATTGACTATGTGGATGAAACTGGAGCATGCAAACAAATCAGAGTCTGTGGAGCTGCATTGATTTTAGCATCGTGCCATTAGAAACATGAACACTACATACTTTACGTAGAGGAAAAAACATTAAAAAACAAACTTTTAAAAACGGGGTTTAACGCAGAACCAGTCCAGAATATATTAAAAGCTAACAATTGTTCACTTTGTAAGTTGCTGGTTCAGGATGGCCTGCAGTCATCGATGACTATCAAACACGACGACTACACAATAGAGCTGAACAATTAATTGCATTTGCAATAATATCGCAAATGATAAAATTAGATTTTCTAATCGCAAAGGCTGCAATTTGACTGGTCACGAGACACAAATCTTTATCAACAATTAAAAAAACACCACAAAGACATTTACGATGGTAGCATGGCTAGAATGCCAACAACCAGTGCTTCAACTTTAAGTAAGCAAAGTATCAGCCGACAGGAATCACGGACCAAACTGTTTGAAGTTATTACGCCATACAAACATAATTCATAATGGCATGTGGAAATAACTTGAGCAATAATGGAGTTCATACTATGAACTCCATTATTTTGCACTTTATTTTTTAGGTTACTGGCTGGAAAGCAGTAAGTTTAATTTTTTTATATCTAATTTTTTATATTTATTTATCAACTGTCATGTGAAGTTCAGACAGTAGTTAGGAAGTTCACTTAACATGTTTACTATTATGTTTATGAAACAAGAAAAAATAGAAATGGTGAAAAGAAAAGGCATAGATTTGTTTGCTTTATTGTAATCTCTGCTTTAAATAAATCTGACATTGTTTATTATAAAACAGATTGATTTATTGCTTCCGTTTGTTGAAAAATACTTAAGATATTAAAAAAATTATCGTGTTTTAAATCGCAATTGCAATTTATAGAAAAAAAATTGCAATTAGATTATTTTCCAAAATCGTTCAGCCCTACTACACAAGCACACTGAACGCTTGGTTGATGTTATTTGGGTTAGCGCAACGACAAAGTTAAGGCTGCTGAAAAAAACAACATGCAATCCCCAAAGAATCAATTATTCTCTAAAGTTCTGCACACGTGAAAACCTACAATTGTGTGTTTGTCTTTTTATGTTCACTTTGAACACGATCTTTTGTGCACAAGCCCATCTTTGCTGAATGAAAACTCGGCTCCGTCTATCAGTTCTAGATTCATCGCCCCGTGTGGCGTGCGTCTCAAACACTCGTCAAGCCTTGCCAAGAAAATTCAACTTTCAAAAGCTGGCAGAAAATGAGTCTGAAGAAGCTGATATGTCAAAGTTAATGTAGCAGCTTGTGGCTGCAGCACGTGTGTTTTCATCTGTGTGCTTACATCCTGTGGGACCTGGATGAAGGCGAAGGTGTACTCTGTGGCCTGTGCTGGCAGGGTCCTGGTGCTGAAGGCAGGAGGCATCGCAGCCAGACGGGTGCTTGACACAACTTCTCTCTGAGGGAGGACAAGGACAGGACAGAATTAAAAGATTTAAACGTGTTCATCTGTTTTTCTCAACCTGCTAATGCAGATTTTACATGTGTCAAGATGTTTTTCAAATAAACATTTGAGTTCAAATTATTTGGTTGTTGTTAATCAAGTTCTCATCAGTCCAAGTTAATGTTTTTATTCAAAGGGGACCACACATGCAAAATTCACTTTTTAATCCGCTCATTCTCAATCAGTTCATCTGGACAATTTCTTTTTAGTAGAAACGTTTCACCCTCACTCCAGAGGGCTTCGTCAGTCAGAGCAGTCCAAAGCAAACTGAAGCTACCCCACCAAGTAAACAACTTAAGTGGACCAACCAGTTTGCTGTAGCCAAGATGGTTTCTGGGGGCTTGTCCCTCGTCGACTCCTCCCAGGCAGGCAGACATGTCCAAAGTGGTTCAAGACC
>JBBPBX010003354.1:67679-83161 GCA_038048925.1 Garcialebias charrua
TAAGCTAGCACTAACAGTAAGTCAAATGAGTAATAAAAAAAGAGCTAATTTTAAAACAACAACACATTACAGATACTGGCTGTGCAGAGGGCGTAAACAGAAACAGGTCGTTCAAAACGAAAGTTAAAAATGGCAGAATTAAAAAGGGTATACTGTAATTGATTATCTAAGAATTATTTTGTGTATTAAAATGAATTAATATTGTCAAGATAGCACACAGACATAACATAAAAAATTTAAAGACCTATATGTGGTCCCCTTTAAAGGGAACAAAAGTGTTTTTCAGACGTGTTGAAAGAAACTCCAGCCTGCCTGTTGGAGACAACAATCTGATCAGGTAACAGATATTTGCTTTTGAAATATCTGGTGTTGCAGCACATTGCCAGCGCGGGAGAAAAACAACTTAACATGCTCTCCAGATGCTAAACCATCCATTCCTTAGAATGCATTTCTCTTTTTCTGGGATTCTGAACCTGTTCTGTGATATTTATGCCACTTTAACAGTGACAGTATAAACTGTGAAAGGAGGACAGGTGTCATTTCTCTCGATAAATGACTGAATACTCTTGAACGTCACCTTATAATCATTTTACAGCTGTTGCTACACCTGCAGAGGCCCCTTTTATCAAGCTCCACTAAAAACACGACACGTCTAGTTGATACACAAACTCACCACAGTTGATGACTTGTCAAAAGGGCCACAGCAGTAATTGTGTGAATGTTCATGAAGCATTCACACTATCGTGATCCATTTTTCATTTGTACATTTTTTGGCACCTCTCTCGTCCCGTGGTTTTCAAACTATTTCAAGAAATTATAAATCAAAATGTTCAGCTCGTTCAGAATGGTGCTATGACTTTTGGTATTGGTGCAACTTTTGCTTTTTTAATTTTTTAGCCTTTTCTGCCATTTGTTTCTCATAGAAAATGAACAGATCTCACTTTACACCCTTCAAATATTTAGATGTGTTTACAACCTTTTACTGCTCCTTTCACATTTTGTTCTGGTTCAGCTTCTTTGTGCAAATTTAAACTTTTCTTCAGCAGTTTTGAGCTTTCAGATTATTTCGTTTAACTACAACATTTGTGTGGTTCTTCTAACTTCTTTCTGCTATTGTCAGCTTGTTGGGCTCCTTTCAACTTACTTCTGCTATTTCAGCTACTTTTTAGCTGTGTTATACTGATTTGAGCCTTTTCAGTGAATTCCACAATTTTTGCACTCATTTAAACATTTTTCAGCCTAATTCAGCAAAATGTGCTCTTGCTAATTCCTTCTGGCAATTTAAGCTTCTTTCTGCTATTTTAGCTACTACTGTATTCAGCTTTTTCCAGATAATGTCTACTTTTTATGCTCATTTCTGCTTCTTGAACCCTAATTGGGTACACTTGTGCTCTCTCCACTTCCTTCTGGTAATGTATGCCTTTTCAGCTAATTTTCAGCTCCCCCCCCACCAAATTTTTTTTTCAACTTTTTATTTATTTAGCTAATTCACTAAGTATTGTGCTCATTTCTGTTTATTTAAACCAGATTATTTCTGCTTTCTTTGGCTAACTTAGGCTCTTTTTTTCCATTTCAGCACGTTTGTAGCTAATTTCAGCTGTTTTTCAGCAAGTTCTTCAGCAATAAGCATTCACACTGCATTTTTGCAAGAAATGCAATTTCTCTAGTTATCTGTATATTTGAATTTTTTATTATATTAAAATGTAATGATGATAAATAAAGGCTTTTCTTACAGGATTTCATATGGGCAGTCACAGTTATGCTCAAGACTAAAACTAAGATCACCCTTGTAGTCCTAGAAGTAACATTATCAGGGTATATGCAGGAATAATAAAGTTAATTTCAATACCTTTTCAAGACTTTTTAAAGACCTTCCAAAATAAATTCAAGACCTTATCGTCACTTTGTTTTATTAAGCAACAAATCTTTGATTTACAAAACTGCTGTTGTTTTCAATTACTGTAAATCTGTGAATCTCAAACCTACAACAGAACTGAGATACAGTGGAAAGAAAAAAGTTCAAAAGAAGAAACTGAACCACGACTAGGTTTAAGAAAATATAGCTTAGGTTACAACAAGACTCGTAGCTATTTTAAAGTAACTTGGTTGAACAATGGCGAATAAGAAATAAACACGGTTATTCTCGGCGACAGGCCTCAGCCATTCTTGAAAATCAGGCATCTCCAACCAGGAGTCCGAAAACTTGCATTTACCCATTGTTCTCACGGTCTCGCGGCAACTTACTCAAACACACAGACTCAACTTGGAGATAAAGCAGCCGCGCATGCGCACAAGATAGGCCTAGCCGTAAAGGCTGTTGTAACCTGACACCCTAAATTTGTGCGAAGCGGTTTCCGAATCATCCGCGGTGAGGAAAACAAATATTAGTCATACATACTTTTTGCTGTCAAATTATTTAAAGCTAGAACAGCAAAAAAAAAATACCTCATCAAATCGCTTTCAAGACTTTTTAATACTTTTCAAGACCCTTAATTTTCCCAAAATTGATTTATCAACTTTTAATAACTTTCAAGACCCCGCATATACTCTGATTATATGAAATGATATGAGCAGGAAACACACTGGGAACACCAAGACGTGGTGCAACATTGGAGCCAATAAAACAAAGGAAGTGCCCAGCTGAAGCAGCTGTAACGAAGATAAACTTTGAAATAACGTTTATATTTTCCTTTGTCAACGGAAAAAAAAACTTTTGGATCACCAGACGTGTTTTTCGACATTGTCTTTTTAGTGTTGGGATCCGTGGGCGTCTCTCCGGAAATGTTTCAATCACAAATTATTTTTCCCCCTCATCCATTTTTAAAGTTTTCATGGCTATAGCTGCACATCGAATGATGATTTCCTGAAAGTTTCATTAACATCCATCCTGTAGTTGGTAATATTTTGGTAACAAAATGAACGTCATACACAGATGTGCAAAAACATCATCGCCCACTTTCACCTTTCAGTGGTGGGCAATAAAATATAGCCCGTCTCAGGTCTGATCAATAACTGATCACTGCAGGCCACACTGTGGTGGAAAGTCAGACAAATGCAGCAGTTAGAAGTCAGAAGGTAATTTAATGACCCCTCATAGCTTAGGTTAATAGGTTCACTGGAGTGTGCAGTCTAGACAGAGAAGAGCTTGAACGTTCATTATAGATAAAACGTTAAGATTTATCTACCAATATTAGACTTTGATGACACTTTAAACGTGGGCTGTAAAACTGAAATGACAAAAGTGCTCAGCTGTGTTTGCTAACGATCACATAATAATTCAGGTGCTGACCTGTACCTGAGAGAGGTGACAGTATTGTCGACTAATAGCTCGTGACACGGGGCCACAAAAATCAAGGTTGGTCTGACTCAACCTGAAATGACGCAAAACTACTACAGATGAGGTGCTGTGGATATCGGCTTGTCTTTCCTGCGTGCACCAGGTCAGCCTCAGAGAATAACACTTTCAGCAACATGCCAGGATGCATCGCATCTGCCAGCCAAACCACGATCTGTCCCCTGCTCCGAGGTCAGTCGCACACTGTGCCGCTCCACTGCATCATGGGAAAACTCCCGCAGGNGTGGGCAGAGACAACTAAGTAGGGTGAAGTGCCTTCGTCATCGCTGAGTAAAATTAAAAACGTATCCGAGGAGGGGGCTCTGTTTTCTTGCTGCTATGGAAAGAATAAAAACGATGCACTTGGTCGCACACTTTGCTTTGCCTCAGTGACAAACAATAAAAGAAAAGCAAACACGCCGCCTTTGTATTCGTCGTAAAAAATATTCAGCTGAGAGGACGAGGGAAGGTTTCTTTGAACATGAATTTTAAACAACTTGTGAATGAAACACTAGAATCCCTTCGGCTGTGTGTTTGTGTTCTGAACACAACAATCCTTTAACGACAACTCTTTTTTTTTTTTTTTCTCCTCACACACTCGATCACAAAACCTAATTCCTACTGAAGAAGTTACTCACGTTGCCATAGTCGATGTAGAAGACGTGAACCTTTGCCGGTGACTCAACTTTCTCCACTCTGGCTCTGTACCTGCGGCAGCAAAGGAATAATAAGGGGGTCGGGGGAGAAGAAGGAAAGATACGAGGGAGGGAGGTGGGAGAGAGAACAGAGCACAGGGAAACACAGATGAAGACAGAGGGCACAAGTGGAAAAGGAGATGAGTAAATGATTCTGTGCTTATTTCCCTGGGGAGAAGGTGTTGGAGGATCTGTCTGTTGTGATCGGGGTAGATGAGTGGGATAGGATGAGCAGGCTGGGGGTGTAAGAGGGAGTGGGGCAGAGGGGGATCTATCAGGACATGGGCGGGATGTGAAAATTGCATGGAGGCCCTCTTTGCAATAAAACACAGAGATTCTAACTTGTTTTTTCCTTGTAGCAAACGGCACAAGTGCATTAGTGCTAATCATGAAAAGCCTGCAGGTTTCCTCTATTCAATGTTGGATTTTCTAACCGTTTAAACTTTAATAAAAAAATAATCAGCATCTACCAATCGGTGACGGATTAACCAAAAACTAAAGGTCAAACTACAAAGAAGCTGCACAACTAGGCCTGTCACGATAAATGTTACTGGGCGATGCATCATCTCAGAAATCATTGCGATAAACAATAATATTGATTGAAATTTGACAATATTTAGTAATTATTGTCAAATTTAAGAATAAATGTTAGTTAATTTGTGTGTAGTGCCTACCTTGATGGCATTATAAGACTGTTTGAACCGAAGGATGGATAGTGAGGGAGCGAGCGGCGTGTCTATGAAAAATGGGATGGAGGCCCCTGGATATGACATGGGCTGTCTCTCATTCCTGTTTTTCGGTTCTCAAAATGGCGGACGTTCGGTGTGGTTTGAACTCTTTAGCATAGCATTTGTTACACAAAAAAATCAGTAAACAAGTTCGCTGCTTCTTTTCTTTAGACGAAGGCATGGGTTTCAACCATGAATTTTGGAGCTTTGACAAGACTGAGGTTTTTCCCCCCCAAGGTCAGCCTGTTAGCTTAGCTTGTAGCTTAGCTGCTTTAAACAATCCAAAAACGTGATTTTGTACGGTAAAAAAATATTTTAAAGAGAAAGGTGAGGGTCAGTGAAGAGCATCAGAGTTTAATCTTTTGTCATCCAGTGTCTTCAGCAGAAAGAGACACGAAGAAACAATAAAGCCGATAAATAAAAAGGAGGTTGATAATTTTCATTTATCATGCGATTAAGTGATTTATTGTTTATCGCGACAGACCTATGCACAAGAGCTCATTTTCCAGCACACTCGATTCAGCACATCTTTTTGTCTGGCCATCACTTGTCCGATACAAGAAAGACAAATTGGCTGCAAAGAAGAAGTGCAAGAAAAAGCCAAATAATTAGGCTCACAAGGGTGGAAAGAGACAGAGCAAGCAAACGTAACGCAATAAAATAACCAGCAGACAGAATGCGACTGAGAACAGACGTTTTGTTATCTTCCATTCACTCTGTGGTGTTTGGAGACACCTTGAAAGGAGAGACTTTTAATTACTCTATTGAAACAAGTCAGTGTCCCAAATGCATCACAGAATACATAAGATACAAAAGAAGAACAACGCAAACTTAGACATAATTAGCTGGCTGATATATACGAGTCTGGTAGAAGCAGGAATTTTATTTCATTGTTAAATTGCTTTTCAAACACGCGGACCAAGTCTGCTTTTAAAAAAATGATTTGTATTAGTGACATGCAGGACGTTTTCTTGTTTTGTTCTAAAAGCAGAGCAGGAAGATGAAAGAACGCGGAGAAGAACAAAAGGACAGCACCTGTGTCAGGTGAACATTTGGTTTTTAATCAGCTTCCTGATCTTTCCCCTCCACACTGTCTCCTCCTTGACATTCTCCCTCCCTCCCTCCACTCGATGGCTGTGACTTCTATCTGTCCCTGTGACCATCTGTAAGCTTCAAACATCCCGTGAAGAGTCAAGATGAAAAGATGTGCGTTACTGTAAAACAACTTGCTACTAAAAACAGTGGCAAAAAGCTAATTACATCGTTGTAGATGCCTGCAGTGAACACATCACAGGGTAAAAACAAGACGAGTTAAAATCATTTGGCTTTTATATCGGAGAAGAATAGAGAAATTACAAGCCACAAGCTTTCAACAGATGTTAAAGTGGAGCCAGAACGCTTGAATTGACATTGTATTCTAAAACAAAATGAGCTAATTAAAGCCAATTTAAGAGGAAATGAATAACAATTATAATTTAAATATAATGTTTTTATAGGAAACCTAACATTTTACATGAATGACAAAAAACATTACAAAAGAAACCGCTGCAGCAAAAGTACTACCAATGGCATCAGAATAGCTCAGAAAGTTATCCTGACAGATCCACAAATCTCTTCGGACCACAGAATGAACATCTAATACACTCATTTATGAGGGGGCCCACCAAAGTTCTCTGAAAAGCCCAAACCAACACACGCCCTGTTTCCATCCATTTTCATTTCGAATTTTGAGCTACCTCGCAAATATGTAAATACAAATTAATGCAGATCAGAAGTGTTTCCATCTACTGGCTTGAAGCGCTTTTTCCAAGCCGCGCACAGCGTCATTACGTCAGACGTCAGCGTCATTACGTCAGACGTCAGCACTGCGCATGTCTACAGTAAACCAGAGAGTAAACAGGAAGTAGCGGTTGACAACAGAACCCGGCCACACATCTCGTCAAAATGGAGAGAATATTTCAGGTACGTGTTGCTATCGGGCGAGTTGTATTTATTCTGTCATGCCAACTAGTTTTAGCGAGTTACATGCTGTTCGGAGCGGAAACAGCTGATCAGTCACGTGACGTGAATGTGCGCTACGGCAGCACGAGTCGGCAAATGTGTTTCCATCTGTCGTTTTGCGCAGCTGCTCGGTTTCGCAGCTCCCAAAAACCACCTCAAGCGAGCGTATAAACTTTTTGGCGAATTTCAGGAAGTAACTTCGTATTTTGCCGTTTCCATTAAGCTTTTCTGCTGCGATACTTCAAAATGCGCACCTAGAAACCTTGATGGAAACACGGCTACTGACACTGATCTGCTCGTCCAAAGCACCAAGCAGAGGCTCGCTGTTTGAGAAGCTACTGTTCAACATAAACAGGAAACTTCACGTACCATTCACCATCGGCAAACTTTGCGAGGCAGTAGTCCCCTCGGCGTGCAGCGTAGGACCCTTCGACCGGAGGATGGGCGGCGATCTCTGCTCTCATGGTTTCCATCAGACTCTCTAACTGGCTTCCTGAGAGAAACAGACAAGGAAACGCTTCTAATCACAACCGTTTCCTTCACTTCTTCCTTGGACGCAGACAGGTTTTTAACAAAGCAGAACAAGTTTGGAGTCTTTAGATAAACAGAGAAAATTGTATTTTACCCCAGCACTAAGTCATAAATCAATTTAGTCACTGACCTACACAAGGTGAGGTCAGTGAACAAGGCCAGGCTGATTCTGGCAGATCCTGATCACCCACTCCATGGTGAGTTCAGGTTGCTTCCATCTGGACACAGGTATCTGCTGCCCAGATGTAGAACAGACTGAAAGGCTCATTCATCCCTGTAGCGATCAGGCTTCTCAACAAACGACAATTTCTGTACTGTTATTTTAATGTCTTAATGTCTTGTCTAGTACGGATGTTTTATGTGCCTGCTGACTGTGAAACAATTTGTCCCATGGGGATAATAAACATTCTTGAACTTAATGACAAATTAAATGCATTCCAACAGAGCTTTCAACTGTACTTTTAGCCTTTTTTTCTGTACAAGATCAAATATATGAAGGTTTTGCATTAAACATATTTTGCCTTATAAAAGCTCACACGCAGCTTAAATAACACATTTCTAATATCTTAGATGTTTTTAATAATATGGTATTTACACATTTCAGTTACTTTAAAGATATATGAAAATATACTTCTAGCCAAATATTTCATCATCAACGGCAGCAGCTAGAAAAAGGTCAAAAGCCATCTTAGCCCCTTTATTAATAGACACCAAAATTATACAAAATATACTCCATGCCTTTGGCTGCAGTTAAGCCCATTAGCCCTTTGCAGCTTATTCTGGTTTGACCCTGGTGGTGAAATAGAGCCGAGTTAAGCCAGCTCTCCCAGTGGGCCTTTATGGCCTATCAAACTATTATATCACGAGTGTCTGCCTTATTATGGTGGATTCAAAGTAAAAAATTGGCTGTCAATACTTTGGAGGTGGGGTGTGATTTAGATAGCGACTCACTGCTTTGTTGGAGCCAATGGCTGCTGTAAGTGGCTGCCTGATTTGCACCCATCAGTTGCAACCGAGGGGCTGATTGTGAACACCGCTAAGCATGTGCATCTTCAAAAGAGCCACATTTCCAGTGTTTGCGTAATGTGTACAGTACGTTTGTGTATTTCAGAAAAAATATTTACGCACGCACGTGTTTAAGAGTGTTCGCAAATGGCTACGTGTTAGGATGTGGAGCCGTTTGAAAGCATGCGCCAGTGTGTACAGTATTGGAAGCAATTACTGCAGCTAGTTTAGTGAAGTGGCCAATATGAATTTCCATGGTGATATTTTTAGAGGCCATTTACACAAATCAACCACCTGGAGGGGGACATGGGGGGAGGGGAGAGATTAAAGTGCAATGGATCATCTTTGTTCCCATTGGTATGATAGGAAACCAAACGGAGGGAAATAAGCTCTGTGTTGGTATTCTCATGTGCAGGTTAACTCTGGTTGTGCAGTGTGCTGCTTATTACAGTAGCATGCCTTCTCCTGTTAATATGTTTTCTTGCAAATAAATGCAGTCAGTGTGCGTGTGTGTCCTTTGTGAAGTTCTGCTGATGATGCATGTTGCTACCAAACAAACAGCTTGCAGGCAGACACTGCACACCTTTCTATTTCTGCACAAGTGCTGCTGGTTTGTCATTAACACCTAAACTTATTTATGCTGGTGGAAAACAAGAAAATATGAATAATGATGCTGTTTTCCCACAGATATCTTTGCAGAGACAGGCAGACAGCTGCCAACTAATAGCACAGGAAACATCAATTTGCATGTCTAACTTGGAGGGAAAAACACGAGGAATGCAAATAGATCGAGTGGAAAGGGAAAGCTGGGAGCTCAGTTTGATTCTGGGCCGTCAGGGCAGAGGTGTCCAAACACCTCATTGGACACCCACTGCTACAGTGATTGCTGGTGCTGGTGATTGCACGTTCACACCTTAAGCCATTTCTAATATGTACTATTTTATGTTAACATGTGAGCTACAGAATGTGTCAGCTGTATGTCTGAGCACCCTGGTGATTTTTCTGTAAAACTGACCTGCCATGTGATCTGCTTTTAGGAGGAAAAACACCATTTTTAAATACAGTACCCTGATGCATGCTCAATAATCCAGGTAGAAAAATCTAAAAAAGCTTAGTCTGTTTTTTTTTTTTATGTCCAGAGGACCAGACTTAGCTTTTTTAGACATTTTTAAACACTTACTATTCAGATTGTCTCTAATTATTATTATTANATATGTACTATTTTATGTTAACATGTGAGCTACAGAATGTGTCAGCTGTATGTCTGAGCACCCTGGTGATTTTTCTGTAAAACTGACCTGCCATGTGATCTGCTTTTAGGAGGAAAAACACCATTTTTAAATACAGTACCCTGATGCATGCTCAATAATCCAGGTAGAAAAATCTAAAAAAGCTTACAGTCTGTTTTTTTTTGCTTTTTTTTTTTTTTAATGTCCAGAGGACCAGACTTAGCTTTTTAAGACCATTTTTAAACACTTACTATTCAGATTGCCTCTAATTATTATTATTAGCAGCAAAATACAATATATATACAGGTAACCCCCGACCTACGACCCCATCGACCTGCGAACCACGGGACCTACGAACATATCATATTTAATAAAAATATGAATTTAAAAAAAAAAAAATTTTTTTTTTTTTTTTTTTTGTGTTTAAATGTTCTTAATTTCATGTGTACATCACTTTGTTGCAGCTCTGGTTGTTTTAAAGGCTTTATAAATAATAATTATGATAAAAAAGATCATTTCTGATCATTTTTGAGCAATTTTTGAGCAATCTTGGGCAACAGGAAGTAGGTCTTCAGTTTACACGGTCACAAATTAATGTAGAACACCGGACGCTATTTTAGGTTCAGTCACTGGGGTCTCCGGTCACAAATTAATGTAGAACACCGGACGCCATCTTAGGTTAGCTGCCGAGAGCCGGACGAAGACTGGTGACCAGGATGGCTTCATATGGATTAATTACTAGCTGGAAACGTCTCTGTGAACTTTGTGGATGTCTCAAGCAGCAGCGGATTTATCGCCGATCGTGCCAGGCCGCCGTGCGAACACCTCCGGCCGGCCTGGCTACACCTCCGGCCTGGCTAGCTCCAGAGCTAACACTGGAGCTAACACGGGAGCCGGCCTTTTGAACACTGGTGACCAGGATCGCATCATATGGATTAATTACTAGCTGGAATAGCTCTGTGGACGTCTCAGGCTGGAGCAGCGGCTGGAGCAGCAGCTGCAGATTGATCGCGCCGCCGCTCCAACACTAGCTCATGGCTTGGCTAGCAGAAGCTAGCCAGCTAGCTAACACAGGTCTGGAGCAGCTGCGGTGGCTTGCCGGCCCCCGCGCTGCTTGGCCCGAAAACAATCAACGCATGGCAACCTATGTCGGCTTTGACCATCTCAAAGTAAGAAAATATATTTTTATTTATTCTGTAAATGTGAATAGCAATGTTTAACATTACAGTACACTACTTTACATGCTTAAATGTGTGCGCGCGCTCCGTTAGCATGATAAATAAAGGTTGAATGAATGAATAATTTTTTTTTTTAATATAATTTTCACCCCCTACCTACGAACGGATCGAGCTGCGAACGGTTCTTAGGTCCCAAACTCGTTCGTAGGTCGGGGGTTGCCTGTATACTGTATATATATATATTTTTTCCTTTATTGACAGCAATAAGTAAAAATGTATTGTAAATGGTATGTGATGTTAGGAGTTAAAACATTCCAAAAAACAATCATACATGTGGAAAAATCATAAATAAGTACCGGTAGACTACAATTTAAATGTACAGTATAGGCAACATGCTCCAACAACTGGTATCTGTCACACAATCACAGCAAAATGTCAAAAAACACCATAACATTACAGCTGAAAAACCTCAGAGGGAACGCTCATCTAAAAATCTCTACAGTTAGACAATGTTGTCGCATTAAAATATTGATAAGCGGTATTATAATATTGTGCATTCCCAAACATACACTAAACAAATGGATTATCAGTGTTCACAAAACTATTTCACAAGCACCAACTCTTAGAGTTGTCTTTTACATTTAAGAACATTTAAGATTTTAGAATTGTTAGTCTTTAAACAAAATACTTAGTTTAAAATTAATTTAAACTAAAACCTTCTTATGCTGAGAAGATAGGCTGCATTATTGTCCAGATTTTGTCTTATTAAATGTATTACCAATTTTCTATCCACCAACTTCACCCGCTTCTTCCTTTTCGGGTTACAGCGGTCACTGGTGCCCATGTCCAGTCACTGTGCGAGAGGTGGGGACACCTGGACAGGTCTCCAGTCCATCACAGGGACACAGAGACAAACAACCATTCACTCTCTCTCACACCTAGAGACAATTTAGTTACCAATCAGCCTAACATGCATGTTTCTGGTCTGTGGGAGGAAATTGAAGCAGCCGGAGAAAATCCACCCATGCACGGAGAGAACATGCAAACTCCACGTGACGTTCTTGCTGAGAGGAAACAGCTCATCCAACTGAGCCATTGTGCCGCCTTACCAGTTTTAATAAGTTGAACACAAACATTAACAGGGGTTGTATTCATGTGAAATCCTAATAATTCTTCCATCAACATTTTAATACAACTGAATTTGTGACAGCAAATGTTTACACACTAAAATAATTTAGTTTTCCGTATATATTTTCAACTCCTGAGTCTAATTACTGCAAGACATCAATAATCATTTAGTCGTTCAGATCGATTTAGCATCAAAAGCATTTGCTAAGGAACTTGAACATTGATCTTAGCTGGTAAGTCACTTTGGAGAAAGCTAATGACTAAATGTTTTATGAATTGGTTTACCATTACTGTATTATTAGTGACGACTAGTACTTTAACTTACTGTAACTTTCTGTAAGCATCACCTTTTAAGCATTTTAAAATGGGCATTTCTACATCTGCAAGATAGGTTTGAGTAATTGAGTGCAACACATGCATTGTTATTATTCTGTGCTGAAAATGAGACTTGGACCTTGATTACGGTAATGTGACAAAACAAATGAAGATGACAAAAATGTTACACAATGTTGTAGCATTACTTATTGATTACGCAGTAAAACAAAGCACAACATAAATGGAATGTACTTATACAGCACCTTTCTATCTTATCAAGACACTCAAAGTTCTTTACACTACAATCTATGCCCTCATTTACATATTCATACTAGATCTATACAAAGAATAATCACAGGGTATATGCAGGAATAATGAAGTTAATTTCAATACCTTTTCAAGACTTTTTAAAGACCTTCCAAAATAAATTCAAGACCTTATCGTCACTTTGTTTTATTAAGCAACAAATCTTTGATTTACAAAACTGCTGTTGTTTTCAATTACTGTAAATCTGTGAATCTCAAACCTACAACAGAACTGAGATACAGTGGAAAGAAAAAAGTTCAAAAGAAGAAACTGAACCACGACTAGGTTTAAGAAAATATAGCTTAGGTTACAACAAGACTCGTAGCTATTTTAAAGTAACTTGGTTGAACAATGGCGAATAAGAAATAAACACGGTTATTCTCGGCGACAGGCCTCAGCCATTCTTGAAAATCAGGCATCTCCAACCAGGAGTCCGAAAACTTGCATTTACCCATTGTTCTCACGGTCTCGCGGCAAATTACTCAAACACACAGACTCAACTTGGAGATAAAGCAGCCGTGCATGCGCACAAGATAGGCCTAGCCGTAAAGGCTGTTGTAACCTGACACCCTAAATTTGTGCGAAGCGGTTTCCGAATCCTCCGCGGTGAGGAAAACAAATATTAGTCATACATACTTTTTGCTGTCAAATTATTTAAAGCTAGAACAGCAAAAAAAATAATACCTCATCAAATCGCTTTCAAGACTTTTTAATACTTTTCAAGACCCTTAATTTTCCCAAAATTGATTTATCAACTTTTAATAACTTTCAAGACCCTGCATATACTCTATCAGAGCTTTATCACATTCATACCGATAGGACACACATCGGAGGCAAGGAAGGGTTCAGTGTCTTGACCAGGGACACTTCGGCATGTGACTGCTGGTGGAATCAAACCCCCAACTCTCGCATTGGATGACTGATGCAGATGCACTGACACCGACTTTCTTCTGTATCTCAACAATGTTAAATCAGTTGAGATATGGAGGGTAATGTGCCTCTAACCACTCAGTCACAGCCGCCCCATAAACCATAAACACAATTTGGATTTAAAGTTTTTTTAAACTAAAGCCTTCATATAATGAGAAGGGACAGAGTTATAGTTGTTTTGGTGCACCCTTCTAAATGAAATATTGCACAATCTGACTGTGTTGAGGATGACGCTCAGCTACTACCACACTAAACTTAGCTGTGTTGGTAAACGACCGAGTTGCAGTCAGAGTGGACACCAACAGTTGCAAATGCAAAGATGTAAAACAAACTGATCAATGTGTAGTGAACAAAGTACATGTTGGAGCTGATGCTCAACCACCATCACGTTAGCTGGCTGCACTAGAGCAATGTTTGTGTCTCAGATGTGGTGGCCATCTTGGATGGAGGCTGACTCCAAAGGTTTATCAGTTATAGATGTACATCCAATTATTAATGTTTTTAAAAATATGTCCTGTAGTTCATGAGGTATTTTTCTAATGCTACAGACACATAGGCAGTCATGGGCAAAAACATGGTGGTAGCCAATCAAGATCAGAGTTGTTGCGTATCGGATTTCAATAATCACTTACTGTATTTGGCTGCAATTACAGTAGACCTATCTGTACATGCAAGCAGAAAGCAACAGTTAAACATCTGATTAAAAATAACAGACCTCTATATGTACACAAGTGAGATCCTGAATTATTAGGAATAGTCACATCCAGAAGGAATGCACACTGCATTACAAAGGCAGATTCCTGTTCAACGCTGGCATAAAGACAAGCAAATATCTGCCTGCATAAGAGGTAAATCGTGTCAAGCACGAGTGCTCATTTTGTATTGAGGCGGGAGCCAAAGCGATGATTCAAAAAGCAGCCAAACCATTGACTGTGCCTGATGCTAGCCAAATTCTTTGTCTTCATCTCTTTATCCTTTTTTTTTTTTTACTTCCTCGTTCTGTAATTTGTTTGTACACCATAATGGCTGCAGCTGTTTGTAAATCATATATAATTACATTTTAAATGCCCAGCACGTAACATAAAAGTGATTAGGGTTTTAAAAGAAGAAAATAATTGACTATGTAGGAAAGAGAAGGGGGGGAAAAGCAGTGGCAATAGTTTTGCAGGTTGGTTATGATCATTTTTGATTATCTTGTAGCGCGCTGCGTGTAAGCAGAGACAAGAGATGGAGGGGAGTGGGGGACAAAACGCCAATGAAAACAATGATTCAAGTGCCCTTTCAGCAGGCATCCCAAGGCTCAAGTGAATTCTATTAAGCCGTTTACAAAAGCCATTAAACCACAGAAGGATAAATAATCATTGTTTGACGGAAGCACTGGCTGAGAGTGCAATGGCTGCTTCGAAAAAAATTCAAATTTTCATTCGTTTGCAAGAAGGAATACATTAAGACTGAAATGTACGGCAAGAACGTATGTCATAAAAACAAGTCAAACATCCAGAAACATAAAACAAAGTATATTTGAAAATTGTCACACTATTATTTATCTTTTTAAGGAAATGGAGCATGGTGCTTGGGGGACAGAAGCAGTGAATTTCTGGAGTGAACGTCTTGCATCTTTTAAGGCTTTTCAGCCGTAAATGTGCATGTGCTCACGTGTTGATGCATGCTCAATAATCCAGGTAGAAAAATCTAAAAAAGCTAAGTCTGGTCCTCTGGACATTCAAAAAAGGTAACATGGCTCGTCAACAAGGACCATGGCTAAGTTAGGGTGACACAAAGAGTTCAAATGAGGGAAAAATCATTTTCAGTATTTCTTGAGGGATGTTTTCGGTGTTGCCAGCATTTGCCAAACACTGAAGAGGATTTATTTAAAAAACGATTCCACTTGGACTCATTTTGCTCTATTCCTACTAGGAAAGTGAAAGAATTGCATCTCATGTGAAATCCCACACTTCCACCAATTACCCTCCTCCATTCCTTTATTGCCAGCAGTCTGATGTCGTCTACAACAAATTGTTTCTGTAATTGGAAAAGCTATCACCAAAAAAAAAAACAATAATAATAACTGTATTATGCTGGTGAAGATTCTCAGTCTGTAT
>JBBPBX010003355.1:0-25188 GCA_038048925.1 Garcialebias charrua
TAAAAACAGTTCTCTCGTAAATGAGTCCTCGAGGCTCAGTGAGACTAACCTGTATGAATAAAGGCTGAATGAATACAAGGGAGACGTCCGTCACACCTAATGTGCTGCTCTCTGCATCAACTCAGCTGACCTCCATGTCTCTTGGTTCTGCGATGCTCACTTCATTTTTAAAAGCTCATATTTGTGTGGGCCATGTTTCCAAATGTAATTTTTGAATGACCCACGGCAGCATAAAGACAGACTAGTCTGTGGGGTCATGTTGTGGAACTATTTTATGAAAGAGCCTAAACACAGTGATGCTAAACAAAGAGTCTCAGTCTCCTGTTCACCTCTTCTCCCACAGAGCTAGCCTCTCCCAGGGTCACCTAACTGTACAAGGCTATTCAAGGTGATTGCTCACAAACACTCCAGCACTGTGAGTGGCAGTGCAGTGATTGGTGGAATGATAAGCAGACTCACAGGGACGCTGTGTGCTGATACAGCGATGCTGTCTGGGTGAGCGATAACCTTCACGCAGCGGTCAATGTCGCTCGCAAAACGGAAGCTCTCCTCTGCTCGCGGACACCGATCCTTCCTCGAGCACCTGTGGACAAATGTGGAGAGAAAGGTTTAGGGATAAGATCATTCCTTAAGTAAAGAAAACACTTCAGTTTATTCAAAATAAATGTCCAAGTGCAGCACATCTGTAAAGGTTAATATTTCCACAACTACAGTAGACTGTGATGTTTTAGCAGCTTCTTTATTCTTCTAGCATTCATGATAAGAGAATTCATTTTTCTATGGCCTAGCATTCCTTGCAGGAATGCAAATCAGCATGCACGCAAAGAAACACAAGCAAAAACATTATAGCTTTGCCTTTGCAGTAAACAAACTATAAATGCAAAAACATCTTGTTGACATATGCATTGATATTTCATTTGTCATAACTTCAAGAGATGAAAGCATGATTGTAATAGAAACACTCAGCATACAAATAAAGCTAACTAGAGACATTGCACATGTGAAAATGCAGTGTGAATGCTTATTGCTGAAGAACTTGCTGAAAAACAGCTGAAATTAGCTTAAAATGTTCTGAAATGTAGCTGAAATGGAAGAGCAAGCCTAAATTAGCAGAAGAAAGCAGAAAGAACACATACAGTATTTGCTGAATTAGGTTTAAATAGCATGGCAGGCTACCACTACCGGTGTACGAATGTGTGTATGAATGGGTGGATGGCTGGTACTGTGAAGCGCTTTGGGGCCCCTCATAGGGGGCTGGAAAGCGCTATATAAGTAAGTTCCATTTACCATCCATTTACCAAATAAAAAGAAATTAGCACCAAAAAAATTGGAAAATTAGCTAAAAAAATATGACATTAACAAAAAGAATAACTGAAACGTAGCTGAAAAGGCCGGAAGAAGCTTGCACTACCAGAACGATGCGGAAAGAACTGAAAGGAGCTCAAAATATGTGGAATAAGCTGAAAAAGATAAAATAAGCATCAAAAGAGCTAAATAGTAGCTGAATGGGCAGAAAAAGAGCAAAAAAAGCTGAAAGGAGCATACCAAACTAAAATGAGCATAAATAAGTTAATTAGGCTGAAGGTAGCAGAAATGAAAATGAAAATTTTGAACTTATCTGAAAACAGCCTAAATTAGCTAAAAAAGGCTAAAAAGCTAGCTGAAAAGTTAGAACAATCAGAAAGAATGTGTTTGCCTAATTATGTTAAAAGAAGCAGAAAAAGTGGAAGTTATCTGAAAAAAAAAAAAAAAGAAATTAGCAAATAACAGCTGAAAAGTAGCTAGTAAAGCATAAAGAAGCTTAAATTACCACCAGTATGTGGAGAGAGCACATTGCTGCTGAATTAGGCAGAAAAAAGCTGAAATTACTGTATTGCAAAAATGTGGAATTAGCCGAAAAAGCAAAAAATAGTATAAAAACAGCTAAATTGTAGCTGAACTAGCAGAAGAACCTGAAACTTACAGAAATAAGCTGAGAGGAGCATAATAAGTTGAAATTATCAGAAAGAATTTAGAAGAAGCACAAAAAAATGTTGTATCGTAATTATCAGAAAGAATCTGAAAAGGGCACAAAACAGCTGGAAAAACAGCCGAAAGTAGCTTAAAGTAGCTGACAAAAAGTTTACATTAGCAAAAGGAAGCTGAAAGAAGCTGAACCAGAACAAAATGTGAAAGAAGTAGTAAAAGGTTGTAAACAGATCTAAAGATATGAAGTATGTAAAATGAGCTCAGTTCATTTCCTGACGAAAAATGCCAGAAAAGGATAAATATTTTTGAAGCTAAAGTTGCACCAATACCAAAACTCATAGCACCCTTCTCCTGAACGAGCTGAATGTTTTCATATATGATTTGTTGAAATATCACAAAAAGTGTGGCACAAGAAAGATATTGAAAAACGTCCGTGAGAAGAATGGCTCATAACATAATGAATGCTTCATAAGAATTCACCCAATTTTTGTAAATCAAAGTTTAGAAAATTTCTATTACGTATTATTATTCTATTACGATAGTATTACGTATCGTACAAAGAAACATTTAGCAGAAAATATTTCTATTTATAAACTTTGTGTTCAGAGTTTTTAATTCTGTATTTTTTTAATCACTAACAAAAGGATTGTAGACATTAATGGATCTTTGTTGTTTGTTTTTTAGAGCAAATTGCTGAGCAATTATTGAAAAAGAAATTTAAATCCTAGATTCTCCGGAAACCAATTAAAAGTAAGAAGTAAAAAGGTCTGCAGCACAGGAGGACCTCAGTGATGTTAGACAAGAGTTGAGTTGAAGTACCAGTGGAGAGCAGACATTGGAAACAATTTGTTCAATTGAACAAATGGGGATTAGTTGCTAAGATACTTTTTATGCTGCTCTACTGATGCAGATGTGTTTTGAAAGAGACAATGTAGTTGTTCCATCGCAATGCTGAAGTAGAAACAGGCTGGTTTTAAAAAAATCCCTGAGTGTCTGCAATAAAGTTAACCTGTAATAGAAAACTTTGGGTGTATTTTGTGTCTTTCTTTCAAAGTGGAATGATCACAATAAGGAGAGACGGTGCTTAAACTGAGCTCAGTGGCAGCTGAGGTGGTGGCAGCTCCTGAGAGGACTCAAAGAGCGCCGAGGCCTCTGCTGTAATTACAGCTCAGTATGAAGGTGGCAGCTGTTGCTGGCTCGGCTCCTTGAGGCGGACCTCAGCTTTGGGACTATAGACGGTCACCTCCTGACCACTCATCATCTGAAGTGCCAAAGAGAAAGAAAGAAAAAACACCTTTCATCTTTCACTGTCTTTCTTTGCTTTTTATTTTTTGTCTCTTTCATGTCTGAGCACACCTTTTGTTCCCTTTTTATTCAGGCTTTTTACATGTTCACAACACCCCCTGTTTGATTATAGACCCACCCATATGGGAACGTTTTTCTATTTTAGGCAAAAGGTTTTTGTTGTTGTTTTTTAGCCCTGCTTCCACATGGAAATCAATCAATCAATCAATCAATCTTTATTTATAGAGCCCTTTTCAGCAGCCAGAAGGTGCACAAAGTGCTGAACAATACAGAAATAAAACAAACAATAAAAAATAACAATAAAAAACAGCCAGTTAAAAATTAAAAACAATTAAGACCTAACAAGAATGTCAAAGAACTACTAGGTATTAAAAGCCTGCCTGAATAAAAAGGTTTTAAGATTAGATTTAAAAAACTCCATATGAGTGATGGAGCGCAAGTCCAGAGGTAGCATATTCCAGAGACTGGGTGCAACGACAGAAAAGGCCCGGTCACCCCAACGTTTGTAGTTGGACTTTGGGATGGACAGGAGAAATGTATTCGATGATCTCAGTGTTCTCCTATATTCACGGACAGTTACAAGATCAGTCAAATACAGTGGGGAAATGGCATTTAATTTTTCCAAAAGGGGTTCTGGAGTGAGAAAATCTTGAACTGTCTCTTCTGCATTTTTGTGTGAACAGCCTAAACACTACCTTTTGAAAACTTACAGTATACATTCATCTTTGATAAAAAAAATTCTACCAAAAGTCAGGGTCCAGGAAAGCTCTCATGCCCTGAAGGGACACACACAGCTGGATATGTCATGGATTCCTGAGGTGTTTGGAAGATGATGTGCCTGTCTGTGCTGTCTGCTGAGGACATAGAAGACACGTACATAATTGGATTTATGATAATGGGGTTTCTGCTTTTTGGAATTGGCGGATACCTGGGTCATCGGTTAACAAGGAAGACATTGGCAGCAGTTTTGGCAATAGTAAAGCTGCCAGCCTTATATGAAGGATTACTTTGTGCTTCGAGCTTTCAGACTAATTCGCTTTGTGAGCTGAACCGTAAGCTGGACGCGATTTCTGAGAATCGTGGACCACTTGCAGCTCCTAGGACTTGCCTGCATGAAGGATTCAACCTTGGAGAAAGCTAACAAGCATGAGCCGGTGGAATGAGACAGGTCCCTCTTGTAAATGAGTCCCCGTAACTCAACGAGGCTAGCCTGTATAAATAAAGGTTGAATGAATGAATGAATGTCCATCGATCTGGCTGTTTGGATTCACCATTGAGTGTACCAGCAGAACTGAGTCAGACATGTCAGTAGAGTCGTCCTGCTCAAAACAATTGTTGTTTATCTGAATTTGGCCTCCCCACTGACTTTGGATAGGTCAATTTATCTCAAATTGCTCCTGGAGGATATATAAACTAAGAAGCTCTGACCCCCTACCCCCGAGGTTATCTGTGTCCTCATCAGAATTGTGCCGCTGATAGACACTGTACCATCTTATCAGAACTTTTGAACTTTCTGGAGTGTCCATGGATCTATAACCCAAAGTGTGACAGCTGAATAACGACAGGTTTCATGCTTGTGTTTGTGCTGCAGTAGTTACAAGTTTTATATAGAGATAGACTGATACAAGTTATTTTTACAGCCAATGCCAACCTTTAAAAATCAGAGCAGCCTTTAACTGATAAGTAGTGCCAGTTTTGTTCTCCAGCTCCCCGAGCACTTTCTGGCTGCTCACTGCACCACCTGGTGGTGGTTGGGTTAAATGCAGAGACGAATTTCGTCTGAGTATGGGAAACATACACAGATGACAGACAAGACATTATTATTATTATTTTGGTTCAATATTGGCTGATTCAGTCTTCTCTATCTGCATGCTCCACGCCCCGTTTTCTGTTTCTGGTGTATTTATGTTGCAGCATCGCGCATAACATGAAGGTCTGGCATAGTTGCTGCAACAGTTTGGGTTGTTTCCTGTGTTTCCACCTGGATGGAAACTTTTCGAGAACAGTGCAATGTTTACCGGTATTTTTAGAATAACAAATAAAAAATACGCATTTGGAATAACAACATTCTTGTGTGGACAAGACAGTGTGGTGCAGTTCTCCATGGGTGGGAAAGTGAGCTCCTGAAAGCAATGTGACACTTTGAGAGTCATCCAAACAGCAGAAAAAGACCCCAGTCTGGATTTAATAGGACAGAAAAACAAAGTAGCTTCATTCCGATGTGTGAGGGGGTCATGATTCTTTTTGGGTAACTAGAGGCAACAGCAGCCTTTCTACTCACTGATAAGTGGAAGACACTAATTCAAATAAAGACTGTAATGAGACTTTCAGACAAAGTGAGCTCTCAAAAACTGTTTAATGAGGTAATTTAGAATGTAAAAAGCATTATTTTTCTCCTCACTAGATAAAATTGAGAGCTGCAATTTAAATAATGCTGATCGTCAAGATATTGCTCGCGGAATTGCAGACGTGGAATGATGAGATGAGGTATAAATCCCTGGCTGAGGTCAGCATCAAACACAGCGGCTGGTTCAGAAATGCGCATTTAATCTTCCGAATCCCCTTTGCTCCATATCCAAGTGTTATGCAAGCCAACCTGGGGTCAGATAATTAAGATGGAGGAGATAACGCTTACTCCATCAGGTCCAAAATGTTGCGGGTACGTAGAGGTGCAGCTGGAACACTTGCCGTGACTGCAAGGCTAATCCCTCCCTTTTCCATTAACACCAGTGGTCCTCTCGCAAGCAGACAATCAAATCTGATGCTTATACAGCTTCTTTTGTCTAAATGGTGCTATTTAGAGAGAACACACAAAGTCCTGGTACTACTTTCTGGTTCTCTGACTTTCCGGCTGAATGTTGATAACAGAAACACCAGACATAAACACAAGAGAGTCACATTATACAACATGTATCACACAACTATAGGCTTAAAACCCTACTGCAAACCCTTTGGTAAACAGTGACGTAGTGGTTTTAATCTGTCTATGATGTGTGCATGAGAAGATAAAGCGAACAAACTCACATGTTGTACAGGACACACCAGCCACAGTGCGGATCACTGGAGCTGAGGCACTCTGCACATGTACTGTACTGCTCACAGGCCTCCACAGGGACCTGGACCACCTGAAACCAGACAGAAAGCACAAAGCGTTCAGAGGTGGGAGGTCACAACAGTTAGAAACAAGTCAAACAGTTTGTCAAAAAGCTTTCAAAGTTCATGCTCAATAATCCAGGTAAAAGATCCAACAAAGTTCAGTCAGGTCATCTGGATGGTTTCTTTTCTTTTTTCTTTTTTGATACGTTTCATTCTTCATCCAAAGAACTTCATTAGCCCGAGGCGCCACAACAAACTCAGTCCCACAAGCAGCACACCCACATAGTGGGTCAACCAGTTTTATGGTGATAAGAGGGTTTCTGGGGCCCTCTCCCCGTCGACTCCTCTGAGGCAGCCATAGCCAAAGTGGTTCAAAATATCAACGTTCATGCTCAATAATCCAGGTAGAAAATCCAACAAAGTTCAGTCAGGTCATCTGGACGATTTCTTTTTTTGTTGAGACGTTTCATTCTTCATCCAAAGAACTTCATCAGTCCGAGGTGCCACAACAAACTCAGTCCCACAAGCAGCACACTAACACATAGTGAGTCAACCAGTTTGCTGATGATAAGATGATTTCTGAGGCCTTCTCCCCCGTCGACCGGTAGACTTTTTTTATCTGGATCACTGAGCATTAAGTTTGATGTTCTGAACCACTTTGGCTATGGCTGCCTCAGTGGAGTTGATGGGGGAGAGAGTGGGCCCCAGAAACCATCTTATCACCAGCCAACTGGTGGTCCATAAGGTAGATGTGCTGCTTGTAGGACTCAATTTGTTGTGGCTCCTTTGACTGATGAAGTCCTTGAGTCAGAGTTTCTTTATTTGTCATTCGCATCACATGTGGTACATGCAGTGGAACAAAATTGTGTACACAGGGTCCAAGTTACATCAAACAATAGCAAAAATGTAAAGTGTAAAATGAAACAGTAAATAAGGATCTGAGATGTAAACTAAGATATTCGCTAACGGTACATTAAAAGATCTAAAATATATGCCAGTCACTAATGGTGCAAAACAATACACCGAACAACAGCAGCACAATTCTCATAGGATGACATGATTGAACTTTGTTGGATGTAAAAAAATAAATAAAAATAAGCTACCGGTAGTTACCTGTCTGCAAGTATAAAGAACTTAAATTTATCATTAACCTTTTGACCAAATATGTTATAACTCTGTTGAAAACTCTGGCATGAAAGATGGGGTGCAGCTATTCCTTTAAAGATTGCTTTTTAAGTCATTCACTTTTTGGTTAGTTTCATTAAAGTTGGAAAGCACATCACATGCTGCAGAGATTTCTTTTAGATTTCTTCAGGCAAACAGTGTCTACTGCCGCCTCTTCTTTGAACAAATGTCTGACAAGGCACTCCATTAGTTGATGTGGGAGTCATCGATGTACCACCCGCGCACACCAAACCAGCCTGCGCCGCAGCCCGAGCCCGGCTATGTTCTCCTTGGTTAATATTCCAGGACTGTACATATGATGCAAGCAATTTCCTGATGTAAGCAATCACAAATGAAGAGTGGATTATGGATTAGAGTGTCTCCGGTGTACTTGATAGCATAAGTGGGTGCTCTCTCAGGTCTGTGTTGGCAAAATGGATTATCTGTTGCTCTCTACAAATAACTTTTTTTTAGCAGAATGCTCAGTGCATTCCATTAGCAAAATGATTTTAGCATGCGGGAGGGGCTGAGGGCTTTAATCCATAAAGTGTTGTGGTTCGGAGCGCTTCTAAAACTCACATCATTGCTCTGTGGATGGAAAGTAGCATGACCTTTACAAGGGGAGAGCTATGGATCTGCTTCTGTTGGCTTGCTGAGATTGAAATGGGAAGCTTGCTCTGCACAACAGGCTTGATTCATTTAGTGGATCTGATTTAGGCGGGAGCTCGGAGCTGAGTCCAAAAGATGATCGAAGAGTTGTCTATAGGAGTGGTCTCACTGTGTGGAGTTAGTGTGTGAGTTTGCACCAGTCTGCTTCATTGTCGCTTACATGTGTGGTGTTCAAAGTTCTCCACTCAGCAGTAATCATTTTCATCATAATTTTTTGTTTTTCCTCCATTACATTGTGTGAACCTTCCTCCAGGCTCCATGTTAGAAAACCAAGAGAACTTCATCTTTTCAAAGAAGTTGTCTCTTTTACACCAGTAAATTAGGGTGTTTTTGGAGCACCTTCTGCTGCTAATTGTAGTTTTACTTTTTACTTAAACTGAGTTTTTTGAATGCTGGTGACAATTCTCAGTCATCCAGGACATGGTAAGTTCAAAAAATGTCAAGACAATAACCAATTAGCTTTATTTGTAACAGAAGACGTTTCACTTCTCATCCAAGGAGCTTTCTCAAGAACAGAGTGTGGTGTTCAAGATAAGATATAAAGCTGAGCTAAGCTAGATTCATATGCAGATTGTCCCAACACAAGGGTTTTATGAGTTTTGATTTTATGAGTTTTATGTACTTGTTATCACCTGATACTGTATTTTCCGCCGTACAAGTCGCACTGTTGTATAAGTTGCATCAGTCCAAAAGTGTCTAAGGTGGGAAAAAACATAAATAACTCTCTTCGCCATATAAGTTGCATCAATTATGCATCACCACTGACCACCCAGAAATATGGGCTGATGTTGTGCCAAAAATCAATTGGCTGCCAAAATGGCGGCCGCAGGAGTGCGCACAGGAGGACTTTAACAAGAATTTAACAAGATTAACACTTAAAAACAATTATTTGTTTGCTTGAATCTATAGCAAAGGTGTATCTCAGTTTAACTTTTCCTTAATAAATTTACTTTCATGGTCAAATCAGCTGCATTTCTCATGGGCGGGTGAAATGCAGATGATCTGACGTTTTCTCAGGAGTTCTAGAGCAAGACGGAAAGTGGCTTGGTATGGTAAGCCAAGTGTCTCATTAATAGCCACTTTTACCTATTACAGTAATGAGACACTTGGCTTGCTATAAAGCTCGAGGGCCCTCTAGCGACTGCAAATGGTAATGTTTAATATTTTTCATGTCAGAATGAATCCAGATCTCAGCCAAAAATTGGGTTATAAATATGGGGGAAAAACTTATATTAGTCACTTCCGTTTATAAGTCACAGGACTTGCAAATTTATGCAAAAATATGTGACTTATACAGTGAAAAATACAGTATTTGTTTGTACTCTTACCAGAATATCTTAATAGAACTCATGAAAATAGACACAAAACTGTTCACAATCTTACTCACACCTGAAGAAAATTAAAGTTAACTGACCTAACATTCTTAGTTTATGGGAGAAAATCAAAGTACCGGTACATGTAAACTCAACACAGAAAGGCAAGGAGGCAAACCTTAACCCTTACAACTGTGAAGCAACATTTCTAAATGCTGCCCTGCTGCGCTACTCCTATTTTTATTTCTTTATTTTTATAGTGTTCCATAAATCTGCCCTTCATTCATATTTAATGTACTGTATATATGTATGTAAATAAATAAACATAAATACATCTATTTATGTAAATGTCTTTTAAATCATACATGTCAACACAAACTATTCAAAATTCGTGAAGCTTTTGTTTTCGTTCTGTTTCAATAAGAGGATTTTTTTTATAATGATTTTGTGCAAACACTTAAACAAATAGCCATTACCCAGTAAAAAAAAAACGTGAAATCTCAGTCCGCCTGCTAATGAACGCCTTTTAGCATTGCCCATTAAAGGTGCTATGTGTAACTTTCTGTAGAGCACAGAACTTAGAAATATTTTCAACAGGCAAAGCATTCTGATCCCTCCCCCTCAGAGCCATATATGGCTCTGCCCCCCTTGCTCTGCTGAAATTCAAATTCAAGCTCTGTTTTTATTGGCTGGTTACAAACTCTGTTTTTATTGGCTGGTTAACGGCGGGTCACTCTGTGTTTTTAGTGTTTTTATAAATGCTGATAGAGAAGCAAGGGGACTATAGTTTTTTTCAGAGATTACTTTGTCTAACACCAGTCTGTCAGTAGATAGTGACAGAGTGAAGAAATATGTTAAAAATATATTGTTAGAAAAGTTACAGACTGCACTACAAAGTTACATAGTGCAGCTTTAAGGATTAATAGTGCATTCACTTTCCTAGTTGTTTATTTTTTTTCCTCTATTCACAACATCTGGAGTGCCTTTAAACTAACGTGATCCTAAAAGCTTAACGACTCGCCATCACTTTACCAGTTTCCATCCGGATTTGCTGGTTCGTCAGCGGAGTTGATGGATGACCATAGAGGCATTTAGACCTCTTTAATTCTGTCATTTGTCTTCAATTGAAAAATCCTTCAGGATTACATGACATTTTCATTCAATTTGACTTCATGCTTTGAGAATTCAGAGGATTTGATTGGTCACTGGAGGAGCTGATGTCATGACTTATTTTTAAGACACGACTTTGGGCTACTGTTACGCCATATTGTTTTACATTATTTGTGTTTAGCGTACTGTATATCTTTGTGTATATCTTAGATCTTTATTCACTATTTCTTTAATATTTTGTTATTTTTGGGTGTAACTGGAACCTTGTGTACATAATTTTGTTCCACCTCATTTACCACATTCATTCAACCTTTATTTATTCAACCTTTATTTAGTCAGGTAAATCTTATTGAGCCTCGTGGACTCAAAAAGCGGCCTGCTAAAACTAAAGAATGATGAACAGCAATGGTAGAATTTCCTTAAACAATAAACAATAGAAAAACAAAAGAGAGAAATACATAGACTTTTTTTAACAAAGTATCAAAAATATCAAAAATCAAAAGTATCAAAAGTATTTTTTTACATGAGATGGTAAAGACAATAAAATTGACTTGAACTTGGACTTGCAAACTGGATTATGATGCAAATCTATATTATTTAACACATACAGTCATTGTCAAAAGTATCCTATTTAATTTCTAAGGTTTGCATGTCAGTATAAAACATTTTAATTTCCCTAAAATTGAGTAAAATGCCAAAACCACATGTTCTACACTTTTACAACACTTTTAACAACAATTTTAAGAAGTACCAAAGCAAAAATTAAAAACCCTTTTTCTAATTTCATAACATTTAAAAGTGTCCAGATAATTACATTTCCTTAAATAATTGATTGTTAGCTAGTTTGAATTTCTCTATAGGAAAACTTTTGTCAGTTTGCTGATCTGTAGTAGTCGGGTGTGTGTCTTTACAACACAAAGTGGGAAAGACATAAAAATCAGATGTTGCCATCCAGCAGTCTGAGTGGGGTCATATAAGGTCATTTCCAAGCACTTTATGTTCCATCGTTTTTACAGTTTGAAAAATAATTACCAAGTGGAAAACTTTTAAGATGGTACTCTGTCTTCTCAGGAGTGGAGGTCCTAATTCACCCCTCAGGTCAAAGCATACTGCTCCAGGAAAAATGTAGAAAATCGGAGAGCTGCATCTCACTCACACACATTTAGTGTTAAAGTTCATGGCTGTTCATTTAGAAAAACACTGAATTAAAATGTTTTGTTTTGGAGGATTGCCAGGAGAAACCCTCTTCTCTTGAAACACAACAGCACAGCTTCGGTTTGTAAAGTTGCATTTTTACAAACCACGGGATTTCTGGAAAAAATATATTTTAAACAGATAACACCAAAGGGGAAATGTTTGGACATGATCCACAGAATCATGTTTGGTTAAAAAGCAAACAGCATACCAGCCCACAAACACTTCCTTTGGCATTGACAAAAGAAAGGGAAAAACAGCTGAAAATGAAAGGAATCAACATGTCAAACATAGGCCTGTCACAATAACAAATTTTGCTGGGCGATTAATTGTCTCAGAAATTATTGCGATAAATGATAATATTGTTTGAAATTTGACAATAACTAGTAATTATTGTCAAATTTAAGAAGAAACGTTGGTTAATTTGTTTTGCATGTACCGTATTCGTGGGACTTTAACACGCTCCTGTGTATAACACGCTTTGTCCAATTATTGCCACTATGTTGGAAAAATCTATAACACGCTTCATTGTATAATGCGCATCTATTATGCGTCACCGCTACGCGACGCGTCAGCGCCTCATTTGCCCTGCTTAAAATGGCGGCCACAGAAGCGAGCGAGTACGAAGGACTTCACAAGAAAACACGGTAAAAACAATTATTTCTTTGCGAGAACATTTTTTTTCTTTTTTTTTTTCATTCAACCTTTATTTATACAGGCTAGCCTCGTTGAGTCACGGGGACTCATTTACAAGAGGGACCTGTCTCACTCACACCAAACAACCATCCACTCTCACACTCACACCTAGGGTCAATTTAGAGTCACCAATCAGCCTAACAAGCATGTTTTTTGGTCTGTGGGAGGAAACCGGAGTACCCGGAGGAAACCCACGCATGCACGGGGAGAACATGCAAACTCCACCCAGAAAGGCCCCCGGACCGGGATTTGAACCGGCAACCTTCTCGCTGAGAGGCCGCAGCTCTACCAGTTGTGCCACCGTGCTGCCTATATAGCTTATATAGCTTATATAGCTTAGCTGACTATATAGCACAAGGGTTCCTGAGCTTAACCGTTTCACGAAATGGTCAAATCTGCTGGATTTTAAAAAGTAGTTTGCCGATTTGCATGCGCGCGGGTGAGACGGCTTTATTTCTTTAAATTTAGCTAAATAAACGCTTAAAAAATATATTTATTAGCTGACTTTATAGCACAATGGTTCCTGAGCTTAACCGTTTCACGAAATGGTCAAATCTGCTGGATTATAAATTGTTTCGGTTTGACTTCTTCCAAATTGGTTGCGTGCTCTACTAAAATTAATTATAAAAAATTGAATTTTATCTCAAATATCTTATACAGCTAATAATTTGTAAATGACCACCAAATTACGCTCTGTAAGTTTCAAGAAAATCTGTGGTGTGGTTTATGAGTTATCTTGCTAACAAAAACAGTGAACCTCACAGCTAACAGTTGTGCAGCTACATACAGCTAGCAGCTACATCCAGAGCAGGAGGCGGGCAGCGACAGAGTCAGTCCGACCAGAGGAGGCTTTTTTCGGACACATGAGCTAGAAACGGTCCGGAAGTGGCCCCCTAGCGGACAAAAGTGATACTGCATCATTTTTTGCCCAAGATGAAAAACAGCAAAATCAGAGCCAAAAATGGGTCTAAAAATATGGGGGAAAATCTGAAAGTTATGCACCATAACTCATATTCCCTGAAGGAAGGGAACGAGGTGCAACATACTTGCTATGGGAATTGCGCCCCCGCGAGATTACCTGAAGGAATATACTCACGCCTTTACGGCTAGGGGCGTCACCGCCGCGCCAGAGGCCCCGCCCTCTGGGTACTTAAGCGGCTTGCGCCCCTCCATCTTTCTCCAAAATTGCACTTCACCGAGCTTTCAGCATTGAAAAGGGCCAGATATGTTGCACCTCGTTCCCTTCCTTCAGGGAACATGAGTTATGGTGCATAACTTTCAGTTCCCTTTCAGTTGGTCTCTCGGTGCAACATACTTGCTATGGGAACGTAATCCATTCACGCCCTTGAAATGCTCAGCAAAGTACAAGTGAGAACATCCGTCCTAAAAGACAGGCATCTCCCAGCTACTTTCTGCAGGGAATGCAGAAAGCACATGCTAAGAGGAAAAAATGCCAAATGCAAGAAACACCAACGTGATGTTTCCACTAGGCATATATATGTATACACCAACTAGAGACAGCTTAAGCGTGCTCCATCAGTGTGAATACTTATCATCCCCTTTTCCCAATGGAACATCCTGAGAAACAGGAGGAAAAAATGGACCCACCACGTCACAAGAAATTGGGTGACCAATGTAGAGGTAGAAAACCCAAGCCAAGCACAGGGTAACCTCTCAAGTCCTTGTTAACTTTGTTCTTCGTTTGTTTTGGGACAAAGCAACTAAAGCCTTAGGCTCTCAGCCAGATCCCTTCAGAGGCCAGGCTGAAAGTTGCCACAACTCTGGACGTGGGTGTAGAAGCTACCCATGCGCCTGAGTCAGTAGATCCATGTGAGAAGGCAATTGCCATGGTATACCAGATAGCATTGAAATCAGCTCCGGGAACCACATTTTCTGTGGCCACCTGGGGGCTATGAGAATCAAGGAGAGAGCTCCCTGGCGTACCCGTTCCAATGTCGCCCCGATCAGAGGGACAGGTGGAAAGGCATAGTAGAGCACCCCTGCAGGCCAATCATGTGCCAGAGCATCCATACCCAATGGAGCGTCTGCTTCCCTCAAGGAGAAGTAGAGGTCACAGTGTGAGCTAGCACTGCAGGCAAACAGGTCCACAGAAGCTTTCCCAAATCGTGACCAGACCTGTTCCTCAATCCGTGGGTTCAGGCTCCATTCTGACGCCAAAAGATGTCCTCTTGAAAGGGCGTCCGCCCCATAATTTAGTTCACCAGGGACATGAGTCGCCCTAAGTGACAAGATTATTGGAGCATACCATGTGAGCATCCTCTGTGCCAGTCCTAGGAGGGCCTGGGACCTTGCCCCTCCCTCTCTGTTGATGAAGCACAATGTGGTCCTGTTATCTGATTTCACCAGGATGTGTTGTCCAGCAATCAGACCTTTGTTGAAGAAGTATTTTAGTGACAGGAATACAGCCAACAACTCCAGGAAGTTGATATGTAATCTTGTTTCCTGTTCATTCCAAAGGCTGCGAGCGTTCTGATTTCTACAGATCGCCCCCCATCCTGTTTTTGAGGCATCCGTCGTGATGACCACACGAGATGACACCCTTCCCAATGAGACCCCTTCCGTGAACACAGACAAATCTCTCCAAGGTTCCAAGGCCTCCAGGCCAGAGGTGTCAAGTAACGAAGTATAAATACTTCGTTACTTTACTTAAGTACAAATTTTAGTTATCTATACTTTAGTAAAGTAATTATTTTTCAGCCTACTTTATACTTCTACTTCTTACATTTTCACGCAATTACTGGTACTTTCTACTCCTTACTTTTTAAAAATAGCCTCGTTACTTGTCTTTCATTTTGCCGTTTTTTTTTTTCCATTCAGCTAGTCAAGTTAAAAAAAATGTCCAGAGAAATTGCGCCATCCGGATAGAGTGAAATCGATTGTGGTTGGATGAGAAGTTTAAACTTATAGCATTCCGACACCTTATTGGATGGTATGGGATCCATGACACATCACGTCACGCGCCAGAGCAGGTCTAAATTTGTGATATGGTGCAGGTGGTCGCAGCAGAGTAGCTTGAAAATGTCCGTGGCAGAGACTGAAGAGAAATCGAAGGAAATGTCCTCACAACCAAGCACCAGCGAGGAGGTTGGTAGCCAAGAAGACCAGCCGATCCATGTACATCCCTGGCCGTACCTCGAAGATTTGTTTGAAATGGTTGGATACAAAAACAACTCTTTTCGTATGCGCTGCAAGCTCTGCGCACCCAAGTACAATGAGCTAATGGCTTTCAAAAACTCTCCATCTAATCTGAAAAAACATATTGAGGTAAGCTGAAAGTTTTTTTTTTTATCAGTTGATTACTGACTTCTAGTGACCTAGTAACATACTAATGTTGTATAATGTTTTCTTCTATTCTATAAGAGCTTCATAGTTCATCTGGAAAATTGCTTTCGAGTGGTATCGTTACATTTTAAGCAGGAATAATAGTGTCTGAAGCTCGGATCGAGGTTCTGACTCGGTCCATTTGCTCTGACGTGTTGCTAAATACAGGAAAAGTCCGTGTGGGCGACATTTATTGATCTATTTTTACTGGGCACAGCTTGGTATAACTGTTCGGATGTGAAACGATACGTTTACAGAATTTTTGGGGTGCATTTAAGCGTCTTATGAGTTGAAAAAGAGTCTAAATTTGTGATAATAAGCTATTGGTGACGCTACGTTCATAGCGTTCACGTGACACGCGGTGCTGGTCGTCAAATTTCAGTTTTGTTAGCACAATACTGACAGATTGTCTGACTTGTTCGTTCTATGCATGAAATATCGTCAGAAACTGTTTAACCGCGGTGTTTTGAGATATTTAAAGGGGTTTTCTAGCGTTTAGACGTCGGGAGAACACAAACGTCCGACTGCACGCACGTCCCTAAATGCAACACAAACGACAAATCGACGTAGTGACGTCAGCCAGATAGAAAAAAAGGAAAAAGTCCGGTGCATTTTATATCTAAAAGTTCACAGAACCATTTCTAAACATTTTAAACACATCGATTATTTTTTTAACAGAACGTTTGTTTAAGCGATTGTCACATCCAGGCTAAAACTCATCCCAAAAGTTGATTTTTCACCGTCTTCGTTTTCAAGCTAACGGAATTAGCGGTAGTCAACGCGGCCTTAAGAGTCAACAGCGCCTCTATAGCGGCCAGGAAGAGTAATTACAGTCACATTATGGTAGATTTTAGCTTTAAAAAACTGCAATCTGCTGGTTAAACGAAAGAGAACAGGAATCATTTACACAGAATAGATGCTCTTCATAAGTGAACAGTGAAACTGCTCCCTAACTTGTAGTCTGACCTTCATCTGTAATAAATTGCATGCTTGAAGTTTATAAATGAAGTCCTAGGTCTGAGCTTGTGATTTGAGAGAAATGGTATGCATCTCAACTGTGTGTGTGCATTTATTTTCTCCACAGAAGAGACACCCCACACATCTACAAAAGTACACACAAATGACTTCAGCAGCCCTCAAAAGGAAGTCATCCACTGAAGGTTCCTTGGGCCCACCCTCAAAACAAACCAAGCTGTGGGAGACGCGAAGAGTGTCCCAGGCAAGTGTGGATAAAGTCGTCCTGAAATTCGTTGTCCAAGGCTTGCATCCACCACACATTGTTCAGCAACAGGGCTTTATTGATCTTGTGCAACATCTTCAGCCAAATACAAATGTCATGACACGCAATACTGTTGTAAACAAAGTCGTAAAGGCCTCTGCAGAAATGAAAATAAATCTGAAAGCTGCCCTTGATGACATTAAGTTCATAGCAACAACAACAGACTGCTGGACGGCACACCGTCGCGGTTTCATTGGCGTCACTGCACACTGGTTTAACCCCCAGACCATGCAGAGGTGCTGTGCTGCCCTGGCATGCAAGCAACTTAAAGGGTCACATACCTTTTCTGCCCTGGCTGGAGCCCTAAATGACATTCATACAGAATTTAATATCCGAGAGAAGATCGTTCGCACGACAACTGACAATGGATCAAACTTCCTGAAAGCCTTCAGAGTTTATGGGCAGACAGACAAGAACAACACTCCTGAGCCTCTAGGAGAGGGTGATGGCGAAGAAGATGATGGTGGCCAAAATGATGTTTTTGATGAAGAAGAGGAAAGCACTGAGGATGTTGAGTTTGTTGATGCTGGAGCACTGTTGGACGAAGATGACTACTTGGAATACCAGCTACCCAAGCACCCTCGCTGTGCCTGTCATCTCCTCAACTTAGTGTCCACCGTGGATGCTTCAAAAGCAGAGGTCAACACATTGCACATTTGCCAAATGCTCTAGCCTGTGGAACAAGAATTCAAGATCAGCCACTGCATCTGAAGTAATTGAAGACCACTGCAAACTCCAACTCATACGGCCTGTTGTCACAAGGTGGAATTCACTCTTCTCAGCCGTAGAAAGAATAGTGAGAATTTCAAGAGAGGAAGGCGAAGGAGCCCTTGCAGCTGTCTGCAATGAACTAGATACACCTATGTAAGTGTTTTTTTTTCCTGCCTTTAACTTAATGAAGTGATTATTAGTTCTTACACTTGAATGTGCTACATCAAGTAGGCTAAATGTTCTATTTTGTGTTTTTCTTTTCTTCTTTGTACAGGTTTACTCCAGTGGAACTTGCATTTCTTGCAGAATACGCTAAGACGATGAACCCAGTTGCACAGGCACTTAACGTTCTTCAGGGAGAAACCAATGTGCAGATGGGCTGGTTGGTCCCCACCATAACTCTACTAAAGATCAAGCTCCAGCAACTTCAGGTCGCCTCCAAGTTCTGTGAGCCCTTGATTGCAGCACTCCTTTCAGGCCTTGAGAAACGCTTTGGAGAGATGCTTGCAGATCCAGAGCTGATAGCTGCAGCCATTCTAGTTCCCAAATTTAAGACCTGCTGGACAAGTGATGAAAATATTATCAAACTTGGTAAGTGTCTCACTTATCAACTAGTATGTAGCAAATGATAATATAAACCTAAATTGTCTTGATTTTTGTTGTTTATTCCACAGGCCTTGACTATATCAGAAGCCACTTGGACTGTCAAGCCGAAAGTCACATCAGCGAGGGCTCCCAATCATCTGAGGAAGAGGACTTCTTTTCCTCGATGAAGAAAACCGGCTCTCTTGACACAACCCGGCAGTTGGATGCATACCTAGGGTGCCCAGGAGACACATTCGAGGTACTGAAGTCCTTCCCAGCTGTGTGCCATCTATCACTTAAGCTAAATACAGCACTTCCAGCCTCAGCAGCCTGTGAAAGACTGTTTAGTGTTGCTGGGCTGATCTTCAGTCCAAGAAGAGCATGCATTGGCTCAAAGAACTTTGAAAACCAGCTGCTTTTGCGGCTGAACCAAGCCTATTGGTAACTTGAACGTTCCATGTTTGACTGAAAGTTAAATGTAGATGCATCAATAAAAGTAATTGATGACATGTTTTGAAGTTTGACTTTTTGCAATTATTCATATCTTCAGCTCCATGAAACATATGGTAATGCTCAATAATACCCCTATATGGTTATTTTAATATATTTAAATTTGCATTTAAATGTGTCTATTTTCAATGGGCATATATGCAGTTAAGACAGGTAGCTTAGTGCACCCCTAGTTTTTCAACATTAACAATATAATATAATCTAGTCTAAAAAAATTATTTTTGTGGGGGAGGTGGGGTTGTATACAATAGTATGTGTGGTGCGGCCTAAGCAGTTTTTTTTGTTGCTTTTTCTTACGCTACTTTTACTTTTATACTTTTAAGTAGTTTTGAAACCAGTACTTTTTTACTTTTACTTGAGTAAAAAGCTAGAGTTGATACTTCTACTTCTACAGAAGTATTTTTAAATCCCAGTATCTATACTTCTACTTGAGTAATGAATGTGAATACTTTTGACACCACTGCTCCAGGCACTCTGGGTCTATCCTAACCTTCTCTGCCTGATTAGGTAGGTCGGGCTGTATTCGTTGGTTTAGCCATAACTGTATGGGCCGCATTTTCAGTAATGCGTGTGGTACACAGGGGATGGCTGCCGCCAAGAGGCCTGAGAGGCGTTGGCAGGTTTTCACAGGGACCCGTTGGTCCAGTTTACATCTTTCCAGGCAACGGCGAATGGAGGAAACTCGTTCCTTCGAGAGCCATGCTCTGTACTGGACGGTGTCGATCTATACTCCCAAAAATAAGGTAACCCGCGATAGAGTCAAATCGCTTTTTTGTAGGTTCATGACAAAACCAAGAGACTCCAGGTGAAAAATCACCCTATAGGAGTGTGACTGGGCCTGCTTTCTGCTTTCAGCCAGAATCAGCAGGTCATCAAGGTAATTCATGACCCTGAGTCCTTGATTCCTGAGAGGGGTCAGGGCTGCATCCAGACATTTAGTAAATGTATGTGGAGCAGTCTTTAAACCAAAGGGTAAAGCTTTGAATTCATAAGCGTTACCCTCCAAGGCAAAGCAGAGAAACTTCCTGTGTTTCCTCCATATGCCTATATGAAAATAGGCATATTTTAAATCCACTGTACATGCGTAGTCTCCAGGTCTCACAGACTGGAGGACTTGCCGTAGGGTAAGCATCTTGAACTTAAATGTTTTAATCCTCTTGTTAAGAGTCCTGAGATCCAGAATCGGTCTCAGGGAATGATCCTTTTTGGGCACCAGGAAGTATTTACTGTAGTGGCCAGAGCGTAGCTTGTGTCCTGAGACCAGGCTAATCACTCCCTTTTGCAGCATTGTTGAGACTTCCTCCCTCAGTACGTTTGCACGTTTAGGGTTAATTTTAGATTGCAGCACCCCTGTGAAGCGGGGCAGTCTTTTTGAGAACTGCAACTTGAACCCGTGACAAATCCTTGTCATGACCCACTCATTTGGTAAACACGCCTTCCATGCCTGCGCATGCGTGCTGAGCCTGGAGGGCATGTTGAATTGCTGCTCGTCGTGTTTTAGCGCCGGAGGGGTGACCTTTGACCCCTCTTGCACTCTTCTGAGCTGGCTGGTCGGCCCGACAGAAGATATCCCGAGATCTGACCGTCCTTTGCAGAGCTCGTGTATCTTGCTGTGGTTCATAGTTTGACCAGATGCTTATAAAAATGGGACTCGAGTCAAGAACCAGGGCAGTCTGTGCTTTGGTACTTTTATTTTTGTACATGTCTGAAACAGTGTTTGTTTTGTTTACACATGCAAAATTTGAGTCATGTTTGGTGCGCGCACACATACCACGACTGAGAATCTTCACCAGCATATACCACTCACTCCTCGTAGTTTTTTTACAAGGGGAGACTGGGCTCAAGAGGTCAGGTTCCTGTACCACGTGGGCGGGCAAACCTGTAAAATTGTCAGATCGTCCTGTTTCATCAGGTTCGAGTCTGTTTTCCACATTGGGTCACTGAAGAGGTCCTTAGCCAGTACTGAAAGGTTTCGCCGCCACCAGCGGGTCTCTTCCGTGGTGGACCGTGCGTGTCTTCCTTTGGGGATGCAAAGCTTTTCCTCGGCAACCCCACGCGGAGGGCTTCCGCCTGTGTGCGTCTTTGTTCCAGCCTGGCCTGAATGCGTTCCAATGCTCCCCCGAAGAGTCCCGTCGACTCGATGGGGTGCTGGAGGAAAGTGGACCTCTGGTTTTCTGGGAGGTCCGACAGAGTTAGCCAAAGATGGCGCTGGGCGACGACAATTTCCGCCATTGCCTTGCCTTAGGAAATGGCTATTGTCCCTATCATTTAGAGCACGAGGTCTGAGGCAAAGCGGGCCTCCTCCATGGCTTCCGTTGCGGCCTGCTCGTCTTTTGTTACCTGGATATGTTGGAGTTTTTCCGCCAGGTATGCCTGCACCATGGTCGATGCGTTCATTGCGCAGGCTGCGAGGCCCTGAGCCTTGTAGCACTTCTCGAGTTGTTTCTCCGAAGTGCGGCAGGCCCTGCTAGGTAGGGCTGGTTTCGTCCCCGTGACTGTGGGGGCCAAGT
Source organism: Garcialebias charrua (assembly GCA_038048925.1). Lineage (NCBI taxonomy): Eukaryota > Metazoa > Chordata > Actinopteri > Cyprinodontiformes > Rivulidae > Garcialebias > Garcialebias charrua. The sequence continues at coordinate 21,453 of JBBPBX010003355.1, forward strand.
GAGCCGCCAGAGTCTCCTCTATCGAGGGTGCGTTGGCGAGGCCTGGTATCTCCATTCCCGCGACGTTAAGGAGTCGGGATAATGGTAGCATGATGGAAGTTCCGGGTTCCGCCCAGGAGCGTTTGAGCTCCATTAGGAAGTCCGGAAAAATGGGCATTTTCTGCGACATTGTCGGTTGTTTCGCATATAAGTAGCTTCCCGCTAGCCTCGTAGCCTGTTGGCGAGGCGTGGGGTCTGGTCACGTGACCTGCAGAGCATCTGCCGCGTTGTGGCACAGGTCGAACAGGGCAGATACCGACAAGTCCGGTTCCGGTAAGATCAGCAGGGAATCAGCAGTTTCCCCTTTGTGACCGTATTCGGCGTCTTGGTCGGACACTTCAGGCGTCGAGTCCTCGGTGGCAACTGAGGAGTCCGACATGTTGTCCTCTCCGACTCAGCCGTTGCATTCCAGGTCCACGTTGTCGGGCTCCGGTTCAGGAGCGAGCACTTTAGTGCGACGTGCGACCTTCAGCGCCGCGTTTCTAGCCATGGATTTAGCCAACGCGTCAGCCCGTCGTTTCCTCACTACTGCCGACATTCGACGGCAGTGAGAGCAGGAGTCAGGGAATTTCAGCGCTTTCCTAGCGTGCAGGATCCCTAGGCAGACAGGACAGGCCCCGTGGGTGTCCGTCACCGAGAGGGAATAGCCGCAGCCGCTGGGGTATGGGCGCGAGCGAGGACTCGTCGTCTTGGTTTTCCTCCTCCTTGTCCTCCGTTTTCCCTTCTCGGGAGCCATGTCCGGCGAGAAGCGTCAAAGTTGTTCCTAGTTTTCTTTTGTTTGAAGCCGTCTTCTCCGTTGTCTTGCTTTCGCTGGTTAGCCTGCTAATGGTTAGCAGGAGGTTGTGACGCAGTTAGCGCCGTCGAGCGAAAAGCTGCGGAAAGAAGAAAACTTCTAAGGTGAGTAGAAAAAAGCTGGACCAGCTTTCGCCAGCCCAGCAATACGCAGGAAAATTTCTCTGTACGCTCAGTGTAGGGAGCAAGCTCACCTCAGTCGAGCGATGCGACAACAGAGAAGTCCCACGAAGTTCAGGTGTTAAGCGAGGTGAAGGGCAAAAAAGAGAAAGATGGAGGGGTGCAAGCCGCTTAAGTACCCAGAGGGCGGGGCCTCTGGCGCAGCAGTGACGTCCCTAGCCGTAAAGGCGTGAGTATATTCCTTCAGGTAATCGCACGGTGGCGCAATTCCCATAGCAACTATGTTGCACCGAGAGACCGACTGAAAGGGAACCCTAAATAACACGCTTCGGTGTATAACACGCAGGACATTCAAATGAGCAAAAAAACCTGTGTGTTATACTCCGACAAATACGGTAGTACCTTTTTTGACCACCAGATGGCAGTATAAGACTGTTTGAACCAAAGGATGGATAGTGAGGGAGTTAGCAGCGTGTTTCTTTAAGAAAAATGTGACGGAGGCTCCTTAACGTGACATGGGCTGTCTCTCGTTCCTTTTTGTCGGATCTCAAAATGGCTGATGCTCTGTGTGGTCTGAGCTCTTTAGCATAGCATTTCTCGCACAAAGCTTTTAATAAAATAATTAGTGAACAAGTTCTCAGCTTCTTTTTGCAAAAAAAAACACTTTTTACACAAAGGCACGGGTTTCAACTGTGAATTGTGGAGCATCGACAAGACAGAGATTTTATCACCGAGGTCGACCTGTTAGCTTAGCTCGTAGCTTAGCTTCTCACCTTAGCTGCTTTTAACGATCCAAAAACGCTATTTTTGATGGTTAAAACAGATTTTAAAGAGGAAAGAGATAGGGAGGGGTCAGTGTAGAGCAGTGGAGTTGAGCCTTTTGTCATCCAGTGCCTTGAAAGACAGAGACATGAAGAAACGATAAACCGATATATATAAATGAGGTAGATAATTTTCACTTATATATCCATCCATCCATTCTCTTCCGCTTATCCGGGGTCAGGTCACGGGGCTAGAAGCCTAAGTAGGGAGGCCTAGACTTCCCTCTCCCCAGCCACTTGGGCCAGCTCCTCCGGGGGAATCCCAAGGAGTTTCCAGGCCAGCCGAGAAACATAGTCCCTCCAGCGTGTCCTGGGTCTTCCTCTGGGTCTCCTCCCGGTGGGACGAGCTCGGAACACCTCACAAGGGAGGCGTCCAGGAGGCATCCTAACCAGATGCCCGAGCCACCTCAACTGGCTCCTCTCGATGTGGAGAAGCAACTGCTTTACTCTGAGTCCTTCATGGATGACCGAGCTTCTCACCCTATGTCTAAGGGAGAGTCCAGACACCCAGCGTCGAAAACTCATTTCAGCTGCTCGTAGCCGTGATCTTGTTCTTTTGGTCACAACCCAAAGCTCATGAACATAGATGAGGGTAGGAACGTAGATCGACCAGTAAATTGAGAGCTTTGCCTTTTGACTCAGCTCTCTCTTCACCACGACAGACCGGTACAGCGCCCGCTTCACTGCCGAAGCTGCACCTATCTGCCTATCGATCTCACGCTCCATTTTTCCCTCATTCGTGAACAAGACCCCGAGTCATGCAATTAATTGATTGTTTATCGTGACAGGCCTCAAAGGCACACTTCAAACCTAGTCCTCAACCCAATGGAAATGCATGACCTGAACTGATGCATGCTCAATAATCAAGGTAGAAAAATCTAAAAAAGTTTAGTCTGGTCCTCTGGACATTTAAAAAAAAAAAAAAAATCAAAAAAATTGTAGAAATATTTCGTCTTTCCTCCGAAAGACTTCTTCAGTCTGCGGAGCTGCATTCAGCTCAGTCTTATAAATAGCACCTCTCGTAATGGAACAGTTTACTGCTGACAGCCAAAACCTGCTGCTCACATGATCAAGGAGGACCATCAGCCTAACGATGGATCATTAGCACCCTGATGGTTGTTTGCTATTCACAGAGGGCTGAGTGATACTAGCAATAACAGCATTGTAAGAGGGGGACAGTTGAACCCGGAGGCCTCCACCTCTGTTTAATGATGGACGGTTTCTTTTCACAAAGATGGCCTCCTTTACTCCTCTCTCAAACCATTGTTCCTCTCTATCAAGGATGTGAACATCTTCATCCCTGAAAGAGTGACCGCTGGCCTGGAGATGAGTGTAGACTGCAGAGTCCTGACCTGATGATGTTGATCTTCTGTGCTGGGCCATCCTTTTGGCCAGTGGCTGTTTAGTTTCCCCGATGTAAGACTGATCACAGCCCTCCTGACACTGAACAGCATACACAATATTACTCTGTTTGTGCCGGGGGACTGGATCTTTGGGATGAACCAGTCTTTGCCGTAATGTATTTTGGGGTTTAAAAGCCACTGGGACGTTGTGTTTAGAAAATAAACGTCTCAATGTCTCTGAAACTCCCGCAACATACGGAATGACCACTGGTCTGGGTTCCTTCTTTTCACCTGATGGCTGGCTGGAGTCCTGTTTGGGTTTCTTCTCTGCTTTCAGGAAGGCCCAGTTAGGATATCCACATTTCTCTAGAGCCTGTTTTGTGTGTGATTTCTCCTTCTGTCTGGCTCCTGAGTTAGTGGGGACGCTGTCTGCTCTGTGGTACAGAGTCCTGATGACTCCTAACTTGTGCTCCAGAGGGTGATGGGAGTCAAACTGCAAATACTGGTCTGTGTGGGTGGGTTTGCGGTACACCTCAGTTTGCAAATTTCCTCTATCAGAAACTGAGACCTCACAGTCCAAGAAAGCCAACCTGCCATTTTTTACATCTTCTCGTGTGAACT
>JBBPBX010003355.1:37093-57705 GCA_038048925.1 Garcialebias charrua
GTGACAGGAACACAGCCATCAGCTCCAGCAGATTGATGTGGAGCTGAGCCTCCTGCTGGGACCACACACCTCTTACATGTTGGTTTCGGCAAAGACCCCCCCTCCACCCAGACTTTGAGGCGTCTGTCATCACCAGGACCCGAGATAACACTCTGCCCAGTGGGACATCCCTGCTGAGTGCTGTAGCGTCTCTCCATGGCTGCAGGGCTTCCAGGTGGCCTGAGTTGACTTTCATCCCCCTCATTTGTTGCCAAGGGGTGGGGTGGTGGGGGGGAGGGGGCAAGCTGCTGTTGTCTGTGGAACCAAATCTGAAAAGGGCATTTTTAATAAGCCCAGATGAATTGAGACGATTCCTGGTGCCATGAGACCCAAAAGACGTTGACAAAGTCTGCGTGCCACAGTTTTGTCCAGTTGGAACCGGCCAAGCAATGCTGGAGGTCTGATATTCACTTTTCTAACAGTCTCGCTCTGTACAGAACAGAGTTCAGCTCCAATCCTAGGAAAACAATGTCCTAGGATGGGGAGAGCTGACTTTTTTCTGAGTTTATCGCAAAACCAAGGGATTTTAGGTGTGACATGACTCGAGCTGTGTGTAGTCTTGCTTGCTCCTGGGAGCCTGCTAAGATCAAAAGGTCGTCCAGATAGTCCAGAACTCGGATGCCTTGGCTCCTCATGGGAGCTAGGGCAGCTTCGAGACATTTCGTAAATATCCTCGGGGCTAACAAGAGGCCGAAAGGCAAGACCTGATATTCGTACGTGGCATTCTCGAACGCAAAATGCAGAAATTTTCTGTGGTTTGGCAGAATGCTTGTGTGGAAATATGCATCCCGCAGGTCTACACTGCAAAAGTAGTCCTCTGGACGTACAGAGTGAATCACCTGATGCAGTGTAAACATTTTGAATTTGAACGATCTCAGTCGTCTGTTCAAAAGTCTCAAATCCAGAATCGGCCGCAGGCCACCCCTTCTTCGGAACCACAAAGTATTTGTTGTAATAGCCTTTGTTTTCCTCCTGAGGAGGAACGGCTCTGACTGCTCCTTTCTGCAACAGCGAGCGTATTTCCTCTTTTAGGATAGGGATGCGAGCTAGGCTCATTGTTGACATTATCACCCCAGTGAAGGGGGCTGGCCGTCTGAAGAATTGTAATCTGCACCCGTGAACTACGATTCCCATCATCCATTGCGATGGGCCGCACGCTGCCCAGGCTCCCGCGTGAGTAGCGAGTCTGGAGGGCATGTTCACCCGAGAGTTCGTTTGTTTTAGGTGAGGAGGGTGTGTGTGAGTGACCCCCTCCTCCCTGTTTAGCTGAGGGCTTGTTTGGCCCTCTGGTGGGGGCGAGGGGTCTGTCTGTGACAGATCGTCCTCTGCTCCCCTGTGTGGGCTCATTGGGCCCTTTGGTGGACAGAGTCTTATTAGAGGGGTGCCGACTGACTGTGTGGGACGGCGCCCTGACCTCTTTATTGACTCTGATTTCATTTTAAAATGGTGGGGGTTTCCCTTTAATGCTGAGTCGTGACACAGAACATTTTGGACATTTTGAGACTTTATTGTCGTGAGCAAACAACAATTTCTCTTTATTACACAAACATTTGAGTGTTCTTTTGTGTTTAAACATTCTGGACCAGTTAATTGGGATTTTTTCAACACAGATACTGGTGGTAAAAGTTCAGCTTTTCTTTTTCCCGATGGGTGAAAATGCCTTGAATGGTGCAGGAGCAACTCTGGATCAGGCTAATTTCTGCTTTCTTTCTCGCACCGCAGAAGAAGTTCTGGGTTGACCCGTCTGGCGTGTGACGAACCTGTGCTTTGACCAAGCCTGGCCTGCATGAGGAGTGCGTCCAAGTTGCTCTGAGGCGGGTTTCAGCCGTTGTTCAACCTCAAGCGTCTGCCTCTTCTGAGCTGGGCGTCTGGTCACAGAGTGGTGGCGCTGTCGTGAGCCTCTTTGGCTACTCGAGTCTCTGGCTTGTGAGAAATATTTTCTGGGATTGCCTTCACGCAGGACCTCCTCCTGTTTTCTCCTCTGATCACATCTGCTCTGGATCCTCCAGGGCACCGCCGAACAGGCCTGAGGGCTCTATGATGTGGTGGAGGAATGAGGAACGCTGGCTCTCAGGGAGATCAGTTAGTGTGAGCCATAAATGGTGTTGTGCAATCACCGTTTCAGCCATACACTTCCCTTGGGCGATGGCTGCTATCCCGGTGAGGTTGAGGATGAATTCTGCTGCTCTGCGTGCTTTATCCAAGATCTCAGCCAACTTTTTCTTCGAAAAGGTGTGCTACAGCTCCAGCAGCTTCTCAGCTTGATAAGCCTGCAACATGGAGGCAGTGTTGAGCAATGTTGTACCCTTGAGCATGGTAGCTCTTTTCAAGTTGAAGAACTGAAACACGGCATGGCTTGCTGGGCAGTGTAGGTTTCGAGCCCGACATCTTGGGCGCCAAGTGTGCCGCCAAAGTCTCGTCCATCTGTGGGATGTGAGCCAAACCAGCTGATTCCATGCCCTCAATGTCCAGGAATTGGGAGAGTGGCAACGTTAAGGGCGCTCTTGGTTCTGTCCACGAGCGTGTTAGCTCAGTCAGAAAGTCAGGAAAGACAGGCATCCTATGTCTCACAGCGACCTGTTGTTTGGTAAAAAAGTAGTTCCCCACCAACCTCGTTAACTGTTGTCGAGGTGGAGGTTCTGGCCAAGTCACTTTCAGTGCCTCTGCAACTCTGCGGCACAGCTCAAACAAAGCAGGAGTGGACCCATCCGACTCTGCTTGTGCTGCCGCGGTTCCCTGGGAGAAGTCCTCAACCTCTCCTTCCTCCTCGTTGTCTGCCTTGTCGTCCGACAGGTTGCCAGAGGCTGTAAGCGACAGCTCATCAGCTTGCAACATGTCCCTCGTGTCGAAGTCGGTCCTCGTGTCTCCATCGGGGTTGTGGAGGTCCATTTTCTCGCCCCAGCTTAGTGCCCCGTTGTGGCCTTGGCCACGAAGTCCACGCGTCTCCGTCGCACTGTCTTGCGCAACTGACTGCAGTGAGAACACAACTCAGGGGATTCCAAAGCTGCCTTGGCATGGACCATTCCTAAGCATATCGGGCAGACGTCGTGTGTGTCCAACGATGAAATAAAGTAGCCACATGCGTTGGGGCAGGCTCGAGACCCGGGGCTCGTGGGTCTGCTGGCCTTGTTGGAGTTCTTTGATTTCCTTTTGCCTTTCTCAGGAGCCATGGTCGAGAAAAGGCGTTGAGTGAATACCAGTTAGCTTTAGCTAAACAGGTTCGAAGAATTTCCTCTCGCTGTGCTGTTCGTGTGGGCTAACCCATTAGCTCCGTTAGCTAGCAGGCAGGCGCGTGGTGCAGTTAGCATCCTGCTAAACTGGACAGTTGAAACAGCAGAAAAATGGACGTTGCTCGATGCAAAAACGTTGACGACACTTAGTTAGCGGATGCTAAACAAAGTGCTTGCAGGGAAGTCTTCAGTGACGCCCTTGGCAGGGAGCGTGCTCACCTCCGGTCGGGCTGTTCAGTCACTCGAGACGGTGTCCTGCGAAGTTCAGATGTGAAGCGAGGTGAAGTGCAATAAGAGGACGAACGTGAGGTGTGCAGCGTCCTTTATACCAGGGGGGCGGGGCCCCCTGGTGACGCTGACGCTCACTTGCCTAAAAAGGCGTGATTGTAATGCTTCAGGTGAACCGCGTGGGGGAGCAATTCCCATACTATCTGTTGCACCGCAGCAGACTGACTAATAGGGAACAATGCAGACATGTTTCTGTTTTTGATTTTCTATATCTGCCTTATAATCTGTCTGTTTTGCTACTTTGACATCTTTGTTTTAACTTAAAAAAAAAACTGTATTTCTCTCTTATGTTTGTCTATTATTGATTGTCCAAGGAAAATCTACTGTTGCTGTTGTCATCATTCTTTGTTTGTAGCCAGGTCTCTCTTGTAAATGAGTCATCGAGGCTCATACAATGGGATTAACTTGCCTAAATAAAGGTTGAATGAACTTAAACATAACTTAAACTACAATATTTTATAGACAGATGACTCATACAGATGTCTGTCACGTTCTAAAACACAGTTAAAGCCACTCTGAAATGACTGACACAGCCAGTGATTGTCCTATTGCCCTTTGTGTCTCTGTTTTGTGATTCTGGTTCGCTACGTTCCAGCACTCAGAAAAACAACTGAGATCAGCGATAGGGGCTTTTTTTGGCCACTCTGAAACCTAATCCCATTTCACAGTGACATGGTGCTGTGCCAAAATAATCACTTGATGAGAGATGAAAGTGATTACCACTGTTCACTCTTATCTGCAATGAGTACAGAGAATATGGTCCAGCACCAACAACAACTGTCTGCCTTTGTGAGGCTGGGCCAAGCAGGGCATACAGTCACACAGAAAAAAAAAAGAAAAAAAAAAGCCTTCAGTGGCATTTTACGGTTGGTATGTCAGGAGCGCTTACAAAAGATGCATGCACTGTAAGTCGATTCGCATGGATAAGTAATTAGAGCAGCGGTCCATTCTCTTACACACAGCTGGCATGTTCAACAAGCCTTCTGCAGGCAAATAACACAGGAATTAGAGCTGTTTGGTGATCATTTAGAAAAATTTAGAAAAATATTGTTAGCTTCCAAATAAATAGCAATGTTTAGGTACCTTGCATTATTTCCAAGCAGTTTCCATAGTATTGTTTTGTAACTACACACACGCTAATAGTAATAGTATCACCCACTGACAAAGGCAAAATAATAATTTTCTTGTGTCTGTGTTACCCAAACGATCGCATGAACCACTTCACAAGTTTTAATGAAACATGCAGAAAGTAATCACTGGATCTACAGTAAATGTTTGAATTCAACCTCAATCAAAATGGCTGCCACAGCCAACTGAAGTACAATTTAAAATAACTCAAAATTTTAACTTAAAATAACACAAAACAGCTTTTACTCAGTCTGTTTCACAGATATTCAATTAAAATGTGCTGTTATTGTCGCAGAGAGTCATTTAAAGCATACTTCACATGAAATTTGACACAACAATATTTTAAACATAATGGCTCCAAATGTCTTTCTGCTACACAAAATAATTATAGTCTAAATCTTTACCATGAAAGGCAGCGGGTGACATGCATTACTACAAGAAATGTGTGGCTTCTTTTAAACTCTCTGTAGAACAGTTAGACATTTTTCTGTGCAGTATCTTAATAGATGAATGCATCTAAAACACAAATCCTTTGTTAGACTTGAAGTCCAGTAAAAGTGGAAATATTGCTACACACCTACAGTATGAGTTCCACTGAATCAAATGTCATCTTGTCAGATAAAACTTTCACCTTCAGATTTCTTGTTAGATATTCTGCGCCTTGCTCAAGGACACATCACTATGCCGAAGGCTCAATTTCAAAGTGACTCGAACCCGCAGGGTTTCCTTCAGAATGAGGCTTTCACCGCTCACTGCACCCCAACCAGCTCAGAGTGTCTCCTGACAGCAGCACCAAAATCAGGGCGTCTTCCTCACCTGGTTGTCAGACATGACATAAAGAGAGTTCCTGTCCAAGGAGAAGGCCATGTCCCGGAGGACGGGGCCGCTGCTGTCCTTCATCACAGTCAGTGTCTCATACATCACTCCTCCATCCAGAGCTCCGTCCACCCTGATCTGTGGAGACAACCACAGGGACAAAGAGACACTGTCATGCCACTGGGACCAAGTTCTGTTTGCTCACATGTAGAGACGTCTGTCTTTTACTTTATCTCCTTATTTTCCTCATCATCATACAAAATAGCTAAATATATAATAAAGCAGAAAGTCAACAATGCTTTTGTTTTTCCCACAACACAATTTTATGCTTTTTCCCCACAATGATCCACAAGTGTCTTTATTTTCAATATATTTGTGGTAATTGCAGCACGGTAGCACAGTTGGTAGAGCTGTTGCCTTTCAGCGATAAGGTTGCCGGATCGAATCCCAACTAGGCCTCTATGGGTGGAGTTTGCATGTTCTCTCCATACATACACAGACTCTCTCACTGGTACATTTTCATCTTTAAATCACTTCTTGGTCTGCTGCCTTCATACATCTCCTCCTACATGTCACTACAGGAGTACAGCTACAGCGTGCATTCTCAGGACATGGTTACCTGCAGTGTTCCCTCGGTGTGGACTGAATTAGGCAAAAGGGCCTTTTCTTACTCTGCTCCTGTTTCCTGGAATATCTTACAAAAAGATCTGAAGCTCTTGACCTTGACCTCTCTAAGTGTCTTCAAACATCTGCTAAGTTCCTGGAAAAAAACATTGTAGACATGGTCCTGTTTCTAGCTTTCTATATCACCTTACAACCTAACAGTTTTGGGGTTTTTTTTGTTAAATTTTTTTAATTGCCATTTTGTTTTCACCTGTTATTCTCAATCTGTATGCATCCTTTTATGATTGTCTACTGTTGTCATCACTCTTTGTTAAAACCAGGTCTCTCTTGTAAATAAAGCTGGGTTTATACTAGCATCTCATGTCTTTTACCTCCCGCCGACATGCCTTTTACCTCCCGCTGAGTGAACCCAGTCACCGACCGCATGAGTGTTTATACTTGGCAAGACTTGGGGGGATAAATTATAATAAATTATAATAAATCCCTCCCTCTTCCCTCCCACTGCATTCCTGGATTTCATGAAAAAAATGAAAGGAGGCAGAAGAAAAAAATCTCATTATTTCTGCCCCTTCTTCAAACAAAATTAACAATCAATTCAAATAGCAATCACATATATAAAAAAATATAAGATATTAAATTATTTCTCACACAAAATAGGCTTTAGTTACAGTTTTGCACGCTGTACCCGTATAACCGTATTTAAAAAAAAAAAAAAACTCAACCATGTGAGATTCGAACTCACGTCCTTTGAGTGGGAGCGCAACGTCTTCACCACTAGACCAACACGGCTTGTTGTTTCACAGCGGAATTTGCTTTCTTTTAAAGGGTGCATAGAGGCGCGGCATGCTTTTGAGTGCGCGCGCGTAAATATATATATATATTTATATATATATATGTATTGGTGTGTGTGTGTGTGTCTGTGTGTGTGTGTGTGTGTGTGTGTGCGTGGGTGGGGTGTGTGTGTGTGTGTGTGTGTGTGTTGGGTAGTGTGCTGAGGCGCACGGTACAGACAAGTTTCTCTTCAAATGTCTGTCAAAGCAAAAACAAAAAACGCCCACAAACTTTGAACCAATCACACGCTGCGAGCCGCATCGTCGGCATCGTCGAGTTCTGCTTGGGGGCCATGTTCACGACAGCTGTCGAACGGGGGATAGCAGCGGGAGTGCGGCCAAAAGTTGCGCAATGTTTTCTCACTCAACGGGGGGTAAAAGACATCCGACGGGCCGTCGGCTCAAGTATAACTCAGCCTTAAGTCCCCGAGGCTCAGTGGGATTAACCTGTATAAATAAAAGTTGAATGAATACATGTCATCTCCCCCAGAAAATTTTGAATAAGGTAGATGCCATTTCCTGCATTCTGGTGTATTTTAACGGTTTGTTTAACATCTAGTTTTACCTACACACAAACCGTGTTTCCATCAAGGTTTCTAGGTGCACATTTTGAAGTATCGCAGCAGAAAAGCTTAATGGAAACGGCAAAATGCGCAGTTACTTCCTGAAATTCGCCAAAAAGTAGATACGCTCGCTTGAGGTGGTTTTTGGGATCTTCGAAACCGAGCAGATGCGCAAAACGACAGATGGAAACACATTTGCCGACTCGTGCTGCCGAAGCGAACATTCACGTCACGTGACTGATCAGCTGTTTCCGCTCCGGACAACATGTAACATCGCTAAAACTAGTTGGCATGACAGAATAAATACAACTCGCCCGATAGCAACACGTACCTGAAATATTCTCTCCATTTTGACGAGATGTGTGGCCGGGTTCTGTTTTCAACCGCTACTTCCTGTTTACTGTAGACATGCGCAGTGCTGACGTCTGACGTAATGACGCTGACGTCTGACGTAATGACGCTGTGCGTGGCTTGGTAGATGCGCTACAAGTCAGTAGATGGAAACACTTCTGCTTCGCATTAATTTGTATTTACATATTTGCGAGATTTCAAAAATTAGCTCAAAAATCGAAATGAAAATGGATGGAAACACAGCTACAGTAAGTAACACTTGATTTAGTAACTATCTTAGAGTTAATGGCTCAACAAGAAGTAGCCTGACCAACAGCTCTCCTTGTGTGAATAGAGCACGCTCCGCTTCTCTCACACATCCTAGTCACAGTCTGAGAAACAAAGTGTAGCCTAAGGCCCTGTTTACACGGACACTGTGTGGGGGAAACGCAACTTTTGGGTATGTTAATTAGGTTGAAAGTTTTGCGTTGACATGGGCGAATTCTGTGGATACGACTCTCTCCCCCCCACCCCCCGTACTCATGAATTTACTGTAGTTACCATGCTGGGCCATTAGATGGCGCTGTGATTTTTGGAACCTTCACTACTGCGCATGCGTGCCACTGCTGCCTGATGTAAACAGAGCAGACCACGAGGCAGCCTGTTTTCCTCTCTGGCTAAAAGTTCAGCTACTACAAGTTGTTGTCAACAAGTTAACAACAAGTTAAAGCTGGAATTTGGATAAGAGTCAACAGATTTGACACCAAGTGGGGCCGCTTCATCTGCGCACCAGTTGCTGACTGGACCGGAACCGAGTCAACATGTCTGACTTTAGTCCGTGAGAATCAGCTGATTTACAGCAGCGCTACAAGGTAAACAATGTTCTTAATAACTTNTCATTTATAATCTCTTTCTTATTGGTTACTATGCCCCTCACCTCTGGAACGCCCTACCGCCAGACCTTCGAAACACCTCCTCCCTTTCTCTGTTCAAGACTGCCCTGAAAACCCATCTCTTTAGACTAGCTTATCACTAACTTTGCTAAATGTATTTTTATCTTCCATTTTATATCCTTTATGTATTTTATATTTCAATTTGTCGCTGATAATGTTTGCTCTGTATTACACTGTGTTGGTTTGTTAAGTGTCCTTGGGTGTCCTGAAAGGCACTCTTAAATAAAATGATTATTATTATTATTATTATTATAGAAGAGCTACGATGTTCCATGAAAGCCCTTCAAACTGATGTTCACCCACCCTTACACCATCAGGGTACAATCTGTTTGGAGGTGAGTACCATTTTACACCTTTCCATTCCATAATTTATCTTTTGAGTATATGACGCGTTTCTTCATGTGCTATGTTTGCGGCCTGCAGCATTGCTTCGTTGTTGCCCCACATAAGGTTGTGGCGTTTTTATCTGTTGCTGATCAATGTTAGTTTGTGTTGTAGTTGCGTTTGAATGCTAAAAATCTAGTGTTTCTTATATGAACACCGCAGTGTGTGTGAACTCTTATGAACTCGGATAAGGAAGACCGCAACATCAAAAAACAATGGAGACTAGCTGTGCTAATTTTAGCTATTGTAGGCTACTGGTTAACGATGTTTTAGACCCGGTGTTCTTTTGCTGCAAATAATGTTGTGGATCAAAGGTATTTATAAAATAATATGTACTTGGTGAATGAATATCATGGTCATCAGCTCTGTGCAGCAGTATTTATTTTGCACTGGGTCATCTGTTTGACAGATCAACAAGGTGATAAAACAGTAATGTTTCTCAAGTATGCTTGTTTGTAAGGTGATTAAAAATGTGTTGTTCTTTTTTAGCTCCATGAGGCGTTCCACATCCAGGGAATCTCTGAGCCGTGCTTCACAGACATCAAGCTTGATTGGAGACATGTTGACATGTCACTTTGGAGGTGACATAAGAGCTGATTCACCAGGTATTCATGTTTTATTTATTACTTTTGTAGCCCACCTTTACCCTCTGTCTGCAGGTATTAATATTACTATTTAATTATTATGTTTTATTTATTTATTTATTATTTTATTTAATACTTGTATTATGGCGGACATTATATAAAAAAAAAATGTTTAAAAAAAGTCTATGCAACATTAATTCTGCTCCTCCTGAATCCGAGGTTTGACTATTTTCGTCCTGGTCGTGGAACACTGGACCAGCTCTACACCCTCAGCAGGGTCCTGGAGGGTGCGTGGGAGTTTGCCCAACCAGTTTACATGTGCTTTGTGGACTTGGAGAAGGCATTCGACCGCGTCCCTCGGGGGGTTCTGTGGGGGGTACTCCGGGAGTATGGGGTACCAGGCCCATTGATATGGGCTGTTAGGTCCCTGTACGACCGGTGTCAGAGCTTGGTCCGCATTGCCGGCAGTAAGTCAGGCTCGTTTCCGGTGAGAGTTGGACTCCGCCAAGGTTGCCCTTTGTCACCGATTCTGTTCATAACTTTTATGGACAGAATTTCTAGGCGCAGCCAAGGTGTTGAGAGGATCCGTTTTGGTGACCTTAGAATCGCTTCTCTGTTTTTTGCAGATGATGTGGTCCTACTGGCTTCATCAGTTCGTGATTTACAACTTTCACTGGAGCGGTTTGCAGCCGAGTGTGATGCGGCCGGGATGAGGATCAGTTCCTCCAAATCCGAGGCCATGGTCTTGAGCCGGAAAAGGGTAGCATGCCCTCTCCGGGTCGGGGAGGAGGTCCTGCCCCAAGTGGAGGAGTTTAAGTATCTCGGGATCTTGTTCACGAATGAGGGAAAACTGGAGCGTGAGATCGATAGGCGGATAGGTGCAGCGTCCGCAGTGAAGCGGGCGCTGTACCGGTCTGTCGTGGTGAAGAGAGAGCTGAGTCAAAAGGCAAAGCTCTCAATTTACCGATCGATCTACGTTCCCACCCTCATCTATGGTCATGAGCTTTGGGTTATGACCGAAAGAACAAGATCTCGGATACAAGCGGCTGAAATGAGTTTTCTCCGCAGGGTGGCTGGACTCTCCCTTAGAGATAGGGTGAGAAGCTCAGTCATCCGGGAGGGACTCGGAGTAGAGCCGCTGCTTCTCCACATCGAGAGGAGCCAGTTGAGGTGGCTCGGGCATCTGGTTAGGATGCCTCCTGGACGCCTCCCTGGTGAGGTGTTCCGGGCATGTCCCACTGGGAGGAGACCCAGAGGAAGACCCAGGACGCGCTGGAGGGACTATGTTTCTCGGCTGGCCTGGGAACGCCTTGGGATTCCCCCGGAGGAGCTGCTCCAAGTGGCTGGGGAGAGGGAAGTCTGGGCCTCCCTACTTAGGCTGCTACCCCCGCGACCCGACCCCGGATAAGCGGAAGAAGATGGATGGATGGCAACATTAATTCTTGTTTATTTGTACATTGCTACCTGTCCCAACATTTTGGGGATTTGTTGACACTGTGAAATTTTGAATCAACATTTTTCTCCATTAAAATGTTACATTTACTCAGATTAAACTTTTGATCTTTCCTCTGTTCAGGACTGCAAATATCCAGGGTCGGGATGGAGTGAGTGGGAAGTCCACTGCTGCAACGTGTCCCTGGTTTGTCCTCATGCATGAGGCGAAAAAACAAATAAAATAAACAAATTGATTACAAAACCTAGTTGTTTATGATTCATTTTATTAACAGTAAGTTAATTCAAAACAACAAAAGGTTCTGTGTTGTGTCAGCCCTGCAAACACACGGGACACCACCCCAGCTCCTCTGGATGGACGCAGTGGACAGAAGAACGAGCAGTCCAAAACACTCGAGACCACCTGCAGGATGCTCCACCTGCCAGCCAGAAAACAAACAGGGTCTCAGCTGCACCCATTGTCGTGGATGCAGGTCTCAGGAGATGAAGCAGCTCTGGCCGAGACTCTCTGCATCATCATGGGATCGTCTGGGTTAAGTAATCCTGGCTGCAATTACTCTGTGTGGCTGCTGGGTGATTAAGTCATCACAGTTCTCTGAAAAAAAAAACATTTTAAAGGATACACAGTATTGTTAAATTCATTGCAATTGGTTTGGTTTGCATTAAAAAAACATTATTTCTCATAAATCTTACCAGCTGTGCTCAGTTTTGATTAGCTGACACATAGCTTAAACAAATACTGTGTACACGTCCTAACAAATATTTATCATACAAGCTTATAGAATGTTTCTAAACACGGATCTTTGGAAACCAAATAAAAGATTTTACCACGGTTTAGTGCTGATTTATAGTCAATTCAAAAAACAACGTGTGTTTAGTTCTAGGTTGCATAACAAAATTAAGCCAAAATGTCAAACAAAACGAGGGTAGATGAAATCAATATTTTAAAATAAAATCTATTATGAAATGTTACTTTTGTAATGTGCTAAGTAATAAGATGTTGCGAATTAAAGTCACTTCAGCTGGACTACAACACTGTTGTGATCCAAACAACGACAAAAATTCAGCTGTACACCGCATGCCATGCAGCTAAACACAGGTTTTTCATGTGTTCTGTGTTCAGAAGCATACGCTTAAAGGGATTGTGACATGATTTTGTAAATTTGAATATTTGTCAGAACATATATATCTTATATCATTGAGCTCTGGTCGTTTTTGCATAATAAATTATAAATATATTAAATTTTTATTCCAAGTTATGGTAGTTTTTTTCTCTGGGATACGCCC
The DNA here is from genome assembly GCA_038048925.1 of Garcialebias charrua. Classification (NCBI taxonomy): domain Eukaryota; kingdom Metazoa; phylum Chordata; class Actinopteri; order Cyprinodontiformes; family Rivulidae; genus Garcialebias; species Garcialebias charrua. The sequence continues at coordinate 49,602 of JBBPBX010003355.1, forward strand.
CTAAAAATCTGCGCATTTCCGCAAAACGTCATCTTGACGTGACAACGGGAAGGCACGCTCCAACGTGCATTTAAATAATAATGGCGGAGCATGTCCTATCGCGTCTGAGATATCATTTTGAGACAGTAAATCTTCCAAAACTCTCATTAATAAACACTCCCTGAATAAAAAAATTACAGATGTTACCTGATGGCGCAGACATAATTTAAAAATACATACATAGCAACGTGTTTGCTCCGGGCTCTCGGCTAATTTTTTTTAGAAGCTATCTTGGCTAACAAGAGTCCCTGACACCGGTCACGTCTGAGATATATCATATGAATTCAATTTATAATGCACTTTTCATTAATAAAAATCTCAAAGTGCTATATATATATATATAGATAGATATATCATTTTAAGACAGTAAATCTTCCAAAACTCTCATTAATAAACCCTCCCCGAATAAAAAGAAACGAGATGTTACCTGATGGCGCAGACATAATTTAAAAATACATACATAGCAACGTGTTTGCTCCGGGCTCTCGGCTAATGTTTGTTAGCTGCTATCTCGGCTTATTACCGGTCGCGTCAGCGATATATCATTTTAAGACAGTAAATCATCCAAAACTCTCATTAATATCCCTCCCCGAATAAAAAGAAACTACAGATGTTACCTGATCGCGCAGACATAATTTAAAAATACATCATTAGCAACGTGTTTGCTCCGGGCTCTCGGCTAATGTTTGTTAGCTGCTATCTCGGCTTATTACCGGTCGCGTCAGCGATATATCATTTTAAGACAGTAAATCTTCCAAAACTCTCATTAATAAACCCTCCCCGAATAAAAAGAAACGAGATGTTACCTGATGGCGCAGACATAATTTAAAAATACATACATAGCAACGTGTTTGCTCCGGGCTCTCGGCTAATGTTTGTTAGCTGCTATCTCGGCTTATTACCGGTCGCGTCAGCGATATATCATTTTAAGACAGTAAATCATCCAAAACTCTCATTAATATCCCTCCCCGAATAAAAAGAAACTACAGATGTTACCTGATCGCGCAGACATAATTTAAAAATACATCATTAGCAACGTGTTTGCTCCGGGCTCTCGGCTAATGTTTGTTAGCTGCTATCTCGGCTTATTACCGGTCGCGTCAGCGATATATCATTTTAAGACAGTAAATCTTCCAAAACTCTCATTAATAAACCCTCCCCGAATAGAAAGAAACGAGATGTTACCTGATGGCGCAGACATAATTTAAAAATACATACATAGCAACGTGGCCTGTATCGCGGCTATTGTGTTAGCTATCTGATTCGGCTAGCTTGTTAGCAGCGAACAAACATAATCTGCCGTGATAATTGGCTTTATACACTCAAAGTGTATAAAGTAAAACAACATGAACTCACGTAAAATAAATAGTTTATAATCTAAAACACTACACACCTCCGATTATGTTTACACAAAGACTTACTCATCTCCTGGACAGTCTTCCGATGGTCCCTGCGTTGTTTCGACATGGTAGCTCCTGTGGGACTTTCTTCTGTAGATTTTCTTTTAAAAATAGTAGGAATAGCATCCGGTTTTAAAAGTCTTCTGAATCTTACTGGTAATCCTAAAGATTCTTTTATACCAGGTGCTGAAAACAATCGGCAGTGAAATGGTCGCTGCAGACATACGACTCCTGGAACCCACCGGTCCTTGTCTGGTCCATTCTTGTCGAAGTTTGTCATCTTTTGGAAATTTGTGAAGGCTCACTTGTTCACTGCTGATATTAGAACACACAAATGCGCTACAACGTGACGGCATTTTTCAAGTTACACAAATAAAAGAGGCGATCCTTCAGGAAATGAATCTGTATGGCAAGCAGTTAACACACCTAACAAACGGGCAAGGCTCTGCCTTCTGCCCGTTGTCACGTCACACTGATGTGTCACGTCACACTGATGACGTATTGCGGGAATGCGCGGAATTTTAGGGGCGTATCCCAGCAAGTACCAGAGAAAAAATTAGCATAATTTAGAATAAAAATTTAATATATTTATAATTTATTATGCAAAAACGACCAGAGCTCAATGATATAAGATATATATGTTCTGACAAATATTCAAATTTACAAAATCATGTCACAATACCTTTAAGCTGTGTGTGTGTGATTAAATACACGCAACAACATTTTACAACAGTTATTTTGGTAAAAGTTTAGGTATTTACTTACTGAAGACGCGACTATCCGCCATTTTGAAATCTAACCTTGGGGAGGGGTGAGAGTTTACCACTAGAGGGGGCGTGAACGCAGGACAGAAGAGTTACCGTCTCAACCTGTGTTGAGTGCCACTTTAAGGTGTTTACTTCTTGGTGGGGGGAAACAGTTTGCTGGAAGTCCTCTGACTGATGAAGCCCTCCAGATAGAGGGTGAAACGTTTCTATAAAAAAGAAACTTTCCAGATGACCCGACTGAAAATTATTGGATATGGTACCTAGATTATTGAGCATGAACTTTCTTATGTGGGGTACTGTGTTAGGATGGGCTAAGTGCTTGGTAACTGTACAGTCCCGTACATGTACGTGTATATATGGGGTGGTCAGTGTGTATGTGTTTTCCGACTTACGTCAAAATCCGTGTTACGAGCGGGTGTAGGAACGGAACTCCGTCGTAACTCGGGGACTAACTGTAACTGGGTTCTAACAAGCTGAGAAAAACAACAAAAATTTACAAGTTCAAATGATAAAGCTGCAATCCCTTAACCAACAAAAAAAAAAAACCATTGTTTAAGTAAGTTAATGAACATATAAAACGTTATTACACTTTTAGAATTGTATGTATAAGAGAAAATATTATTATTATTATTATTATTATTATTATTTCGGCTGCTCCCGGGTCACCACAGCGAGGTAACTCGCACAAAGACATGGCAATTATTTTTGCTGGATGCCCTCCCTCACACAACCACAGACCACCGAGCTACCACAGCCCTCGGTGTGGAGCAGAGAGCTGCCATCTATGGCACCCGGGGGAGCAGGTGGGGGGTTAAGGGCCTTGCTAAAGGGCCCAAAATGGGGCAAATGAGGGTGAGACAGGTGTGGGTGTTTCACCGATCCCACCCGCATTTTGATGTTGTCGGTACTGGAAGTTGAGCCAGCAGTCTTCCGATCACTAGCCCACCTTCTCTAACCTCTGCGCCACCACTCCCTGTATGAGATAATATTTTATTTTATTTATTTATTTTATTTATTTATTTATTTATTTATTTTGTAAATTTTAACATATTTTCTTCAGTAAATAAAACTCCCAAACACGGCCAGGGTTCGTTTGTGAAAATGAAACCATGCCACTCAAACCTGTTAATGTCTCATTTCCACACCACTTTTCATCATATGTTTTAACTGTCATCACAAAGAAACACACACTATCACAAAGAAAAATCTACAACGGTGATTTGAGTATCTATTTTTGGGTGCTCAAGCACCCCTAAATTTGAAGTCGGTTCCCTTAAAAATAAAAAAACATTATTAGGACCTTGTAAGGAGCTTAGTTCTCAAATCTTAGATTCACCGACCAATATGTTGAATAAATTTTGAATAAATTTTGAATAAATGACAGTCTTAAACAAACAAACAAAAAAACAACAACTCTTAAACGGGCCAGTCAAATCTATGATAATTTTTTTTCCACGAATCGGATCCTTAACACCATCTGTCAATCAGTCCGTAAGCTTGTCAGCAAATGACCAATCAGTGACCTCAATCTGTCCTGAAGGTAAACGCCCCTTACCTGCAGGAGCTCCACCCCTTTTCCTCCAACAACATTGTTGGGGTTATGCATTACAAACACTTTGCAGTCATAGGTTAAAGGTTAACGCTTTGTGCTTTGTTCTTAGTGTTTTATATGTAGATGTACTGTATGTTTCTATGATGATGATACAGTTGTTTATTGCCGAGCTAAAACAGTAGCTAAGGCTTTCCAGTTACTGCAATCCGCTTTTGACATAATTCAGTCAGATTTGTTCCGTCTCAAACTTGTCCTAAATGCTGATAAAACAAAAGGGATTTTTTTTTTCAAATAGGAAGGCGGTTCCAGCAGATCCTCCTCTGATTTTATCTTCAAATGATGTCCCTATTGAGTTTGTTGATTCCTATAAATATCTGGGTATCCTGATCGATTCACATCTCTCTTTTAAAGCTGCACTATGTAACTTTGTAATGCAGTCTGTAACTTTTCTAACAATATATTTTTAACATATTTCTTCACTCTGTCACTATCTACTGACAGACTGATGTTAGACAAAGTAATCTCTGAAAAAAACTATAGTCCCCTTGCTTCTCTATCAGCATTTATAAAAACACTAAAAACACAGAGTGACCCGCCATTAACCAGCCAATAAAAACAGAGTTTGTAACCAGCCAATAAAAACAGAGCTTGAATTTGAATCAGCCAATAAAAACAGAGCTTGAATTTGAATTTCAGCAGGGCCAGGGGGAGCAGAGCCATATATGGCTCTGAGGGGGAGGGATCAGAATGCTTTGCCTGTTGAAAATATTTCTAAGTTCTGCGCTCTACAGAAAGTTACACATAGCACCTTTAAACTCCACGTGGAAAACCTAGTGAAGAAACTGAAAGTTAAACTGGGTTTCTTTTTCAGAAACAGATCATGTCTAACACTGAATGTTAGGAAACGCCTTGTATCTGTGACTTTCCTTCCCTCCATTGATTACGGTGACATTCTCTACATGAATGCTCCTACAAGCACCCTGCGGATGTTGGATGTTGTCTATCATGGTGCACTAAGATTCATAACTGGCTGTGATTATCGTACCCACCACTGCACCCTGTATTCACTGGTTAACTGGACATCATTAACCTCACGCAGACTCTTCCACTGGTACATTTTCATCTTTAAATCACTTCTTGGTCTGCTGCCCTCATACATCTCCTCCTACATGTCTTTGCGTGAGTGCAGCTACAGCGTGCGCTCTCAGGACATGATTACCTGCAGTGTTCCGTCAGTGAGGACTGAACTTGGAAAAAGGGCCTTCTCCTACTCTGCTCCTGCTTCATGGAATATCTTACAAAAAGATCTGAAGCTCTCGGCCTTGACCTCCCTAAATGGTTTTCAGAATCTGTTGGAATCCTGGCAAAAACCAATGCAGATTTGTTCCTGTCTTTGATTTTATACATCTACCTTATAATGTTTTGCTAGTTTTTTGATACTTTGTTAAAAAAAAAAAAAAAAAATCTTTTTTTCTCTTTTGTTTTCTATTGTTTATTGTTTGTTTGTTTATTGTTTATTGTTTAAGGAAATTCTACCATTGCTGTTCATTGTTCTTTAGTTTTAGCAGGTCGCTTTCGTAAATGAGCCCATTAGGTTCAAAAGATTTACCTGACTAAAATAAAGGTTGAATGAATGAATGAATGAATGAATGTTGTAACTTCTGGTTGCATAAGTTTAATCTTTATTTGCTATGATCCTTTAAAAGTCCTATTTGTGACTGAGTTCCTCGTTTACGGCCATGCCACCTTAACACCTCTGATTTTGGAAGCTATTCAGCATTGGGCCTTGTTAGTACTTGGATGGGAGACCTCCTGGTCTAATTCCAGGTACTGTAAGCTTTTGCACTTCTCATCACCCTCACCATGGTGTGCGTTGTTCAAGTCAAGAACCATTGTCAGTATTGGGGGCTAAGCACTCCTAAAGGTCAGATCCTAGAATCGCCCTTGGTCTACAATAATGTCAAAACTTTCAAAAAAGTTACTTTACTGTAGATACCTTATTTAAAGCCCACCTTCTCCTGTGTGACTGTATCCTCCCTCAGTTGTACTCCTTCCTTCTCTGATCAATAAGCTGCTGCGCTGGAACTAAACTGCAGCCGAAAGGCCAATAAGTCAATTTGCATAATTGCACTGGGGCTTAAAATCATTACGTGGCCAATTCTTCTGTGTCTCCGCGTCACCCACCGGGGAAGTGAGTTTGTTCTTCTGAGTCGGTCATGACTCAGTGGTTATTGGTGTCGTGGTTACCCTGCCTTCGCTTTCTTCGGCTTTTTTCTTCTAAAACATTTCATCAGCAAGCAGAGGTGTTGAGCTGCAGTTCATCCATCTCTGTAAGTGACACCTGCAGCAGCCCAGAGGAACTTTGTGTCATAAATCTTCTGGTGCAGAAACAAGAAAGCCTTCTGAGAACAAAACAAAGCAGGATCTGCCATTTTTTTTGTCTGTTTGCGTTGGTTATTTTACTTTTTGGTTATTTCTCAAATGGGTTTTTATATTTCAGTTTTGCTCGGTCTCTGACACCCAGCATTGGACACATTTTTCTTTTTTACTTTTGGCTAATTGCAAATTGTTTGTTTTTTGTTTGTTTGTTTTGTGTGTGTGGTTTTGAGTTTGGAACAGGAATAAACTGATAACTGACGAAATTAAAGGATTAGCATTGTTAGCAGGATTAGTATTCCTTCAAGGACCACAAATCTCCAAGCACCTTTCATGTCAGTGGTTAACAAAACTCATCTCATGCAGAGAAATAATGGACTTGTAGCAGTTTTGGTTCAACATTTGAAAATAACTTTATGCACAATCTTATCTGATACCACAAGATGTCACCCTTAGAGTGTATCTACTTCAGTAACTGTTCAACCCACTGAGCTAAAGTGACTTCAGCTACTGTATTCCTGTCAAATTGACTGAATTAAAGCTATTTTTGTGTTGGCCAGAGTCAATTAGCTGTGGCAGCCATCTTGAATCAAGTTGACACCAAAAGTTAACCAGCTGTAGATGCACTATGGTAACAAACACACTTTTTTTACCGTTTTTGGTGCTTTCCATCAGGCATTTATGATGTCTAACACAAAACTCATGCTAGTTATTTTTTAGTTACATTTATAAAACTGGCATATACAAATAAATATAATTTCATGTGTACAATCAAACGGTTGTTTGCACCTGGCAGATGGGCAGTTCCAGCCCTTTGGGTTGTATTAGTCTGCAGCTCACTCCCTTCTCTCACTGTCGTGTGTAGTGATGGCTGACAATGCACACTTACACCCGCACCACCGCACACTTACACCCACACCACCCTGCATCAGATGAGCTCCCCTTAGCTACAAGAAGAGGGGTGTAAATGCAGAAACTTGAAAGTCATTCTGCCACTGCTTTGTTTTGTGATTCATGTGCAGGTCACTTCTTATTCTAATAGTATTGTGTATCATGTAAAACATGCACGAATTTTAATCAGAATACAAAAAACTTAATCACTAGAGATTAAATTAAAATCTATTGTTCGTTGAAGAAATTCAAAGTTTATGACAAATTTTTCAATAGATTTTTTGTTTGAGCTATTAGCACTCTGAGTATAAGATGGAGATGACTCTCAGCTACTACCATACCAAGTTTTATCTAAATGTGTTAAAATGTGACTGAGTTGTAGCCTTTTAATTTACAGTTTCTTGCCTGTGATGGCCGTCTTAATTCAAGTTGACACTACGAGTCAAACAGTTGTAAATATACATCCATTTAGTCCTTTTGGAGAGTTTCATTAAAACTCATCCAATGGTTCATGAAATATTTTGCTAACAGACAAGGTTGACTCTAACAGTCATTGCCACAGTTTTAAATAATGATTTCCTGTGATCTGTTGGCACTCAAAATATATACTGGAGATCCCTCTTAGCTAATATCACACTAAACCGTAGCTCATTATTTGTAAAACTGACTGAGTTACAGCTAATTTTGTGTTTTCCAACGTTGGTTAGTTGTGGCGGCTATTTTGATTTGATTTGATTTGATTTGATGTTTATTCATTCATTTTAAAAGAACAATACAAGACAGTTTCATCAGATACAAGAATACAAGTAGGATAAAATGAAAGGAGCAGAAAGAAGATGAAATCTTATTATATCTGCCCCTTATTTCACTGTTTGTTCAACCAATGTTAACCTTCAAGCTACATCACAAAATGAATAATTCTACTTAATTTTACTAACTGTAATACACAAACTACATCACAAAATGAATAATTCTACTTAATTTTCTAACTGTAATACACAAACTACATCATTCTAACTGTAATACACAAACTACATAAGAAAATGAATAATTCAACTTAATTTTTCTAACTGTAATAC